>KZ062223.1:23523-42139 GCA_002091835.1 Anopheles maculatus
CAGAAACAACCGCGTGCACGAGACATTTAAAACCCTCTCTCTCTCTCTCTCTCTCTCTCTTTTTTCTCTCTCTCTCTCTCTCTCTCTCTCTTTCTTACGTTCATTTTCTCTCAATATATCTTCCTCTCTTTTTGTATGAAGCTCTGACTTTGTATGCGTTCCTATTTATTAAATGCACTCCTACAATTCGACCGAGGCGCAGAGAAGATGACGCACATTAATAATTAGGATTTTTTTTCGAACCTCACAACCATAATGCAGTTACTCACTCTGCTTCAAAGTCAAACATAAAAGACATCCATGCGCGACCACGTCACTGTCGCGCATCCAACGCCTTTTTTTGTTAGGTCCAGCGCTTGGTGCTCCCATGGGAAAGTTGCACAACACTGACAACTACTTGACAGAACATGATAAACGTCGGACCAGCACCTTCATAGTAGCGTTCGTTTCCTAAGCTTTGGTAGGCATTTCGTCATCCTCAACCAAGAGTGCCGGTAAAAGCCCAAAATGGAGGAAAATTAATTACCCTGACCCTTGTCATAAGTCGATTTTAATTAAGGCGACAAAAAACTCCCCATTCCTGATGTTCCTACGATTTTGACACGCAGAACAGGGCATGGAAAAAAAGAATTGAACATAGAAAAACATGAGGAAAAAGTACAGCTAACGCGAAGAACATAATGCGCGAGGGCATCGAATCCGATGCTCTTGGTAGAAAATAAAAGGTCGATACACGGATCCGATTAACCGCGCGGCGTGTTCAGTGAATCGAAGAATAATTTTTAATTTTCTCATTATCATAAGAAGAACCAGGCATGATTCTGTATTAATATATAATGCTATGTATCCTTCATTTAACAATTTCTATCCTACTTAGTTTACTCCCAGCCGCTCTGTTGTGACTAAAATTTTCATATGTTCTTTTCAGTTTTGGGTTCACGACCTGTTACGACTTGTCTGCCACATAATGGTTTGGTTGACTTATTTATACTATGTAACCGGATCAGTCAGCGCTTCCTACGGGGATACGGTCCGGACGGGATTCGATATCCGGTCTTGTCGTGTCAAAAGATATACATATACTTTTGATATGGATTGCATACTAACACTAGAATATTTTCCTAATCCTTACGGATTACTCCCATGCTCTTGGAAAACTTGTATATAAAACTGTCGAGATGTTTCTATTCCAATTACCTATACGAGACTAAACAGTGATCGTGCTTCAAAGGGTACATGAACAATACTGATAAAACCACCCTTTGCTCTCAAACATGAAACATGATTGATGTAGAGTGTTGTCAAAGGACATCTATCATCAGCAGTGAATGGATGAAAGTAAACGGTTCATTCACTGTTTAACAATGAAAAAACAAACAAGTAAAAATGTGCGACAAAAGCCGATACACAAAGCGTGATCGCAATTTTTACATTTTATTTGCCATTCTATGTATCTATATTAATAATTCGTGCATACATAGACCACCAACTACTGAATCCTGTGCCTTTTAAATGTTATGTATATTATGTAATGTCTAAAGAATATCTGTAGCACCATTGCATTTGTGTCTCAAATTGCCACCAATAGTTTATTTGTATTTTTCAAGACAACTTTGTGTACGGACATAGTCACACACCATTTTTAAATAATAGCTTCACTTACCTTTTCATAGCTGCGAATGGAAACAACATCGAGCCACGAAACAAACAAAAAATCATCATGTTTGCAGCAATGTCTGACGCGTTGACCTGCACCTTTAAACCATCATTTATTATTTCGCTCTTTGCCATTCTTCTGAGAGCTCTCAAATTTCCTTGCATCGGGGTAGAAAAAAACATACAACTACCTCACAGCACTCAACTTCGTTACGGTTCGGGTTGATGCCACCGGTTGTGGGCTCCACTTCATCATCCAATTAAATATTTTTCAACAGGATTTATGATGGCCCATTTGTTTTCCACTCCGTGGCGCTATTGTGGGGATGTAGATAAATATGTTTTTGGCGGCGGTGCTACGAAAATATGGTTCCTCATCGTTTTACGAGCGAATAATTGAGCCAGGCGTGGGGTAACACAGGTGCGCGAACATGTCATTCCAACAGAAAAAAAAAGTGTAACTAGAATATTATTGTGGCGAAAAATCATCTGAATAGTCCTCCGGCTAGTCCTCAGACTAACTTGTCAGAATTGCAAAAATATGTCATCTATTATCCGTTATGTTTGTGCTGAACAATAGCAAATAAATATTCTCAATAGTAGTCGCACTGGTACCCAGAATTTAAGTTTAAAAAAGAAATAGCTTTACACCATCAAACTCAACTATAGCAACGGCGTCAATTTGCTTATCTGCGTACGCATGGACACACTTTATTATATGACTGTTTAATTTGTTGCAAATAGACACGAAACTTTCCGACGCGACTAGCGTACGGTACGGTTCCGGAAGGCTTCCTTTAACCAATAAATTTTACAGGGCATCGTGGTTCGTTGCAGAAGGTGTGTTGTCGGCCATCTTTACATCTACGGGACCGGATGCTGCTTCCAACCAGCTCAAATTGCAACCCGATGCAACACCATTAAGCTCGGTGTGTAGAATTCTTTACTATCCCTCCCATATGCCGCGTTGATAAGTGTTCGCCAGACATGCTGACAGTGCCCGGATGCTAGTATTTAGCTTGCCAAGCCCGCGTCGCGTGTATGTATGTGAATGTGAGAAGAAAGACTAGCGATAAGCCTCATACTACCGGCACGTTGCTCAAAGATGTCGTGTGAGGACAAAAAAGTCACTTTAAATCGAGTACGGTGCGGCTGGGCATGCGAGCCGATTACAGATTCGTAAGGTAATGTTTCCCGTCAGCAGGACAGACGTTGTCGTGACGAAGAAAACCGGAGGGCAATACTCTACCCATACCAAGAGGAAGGTGAAAGACAGTAATGGGAACCAATGGAGCAAAACTGAGGATGTACGAGAGCGAATGCATACAAAAAATATGGATGTCGTAATGCATTAGACAAGTCAACTGGCATTGGAAATTTATGTTATGTTCTTATCGAACTTCCGTCTGCCCACCCATAATGCCTCCTCGGGCACAAAGATGGTACAGTTTTTCAACCCGCATCCTTAAAGTTGGTCGTTTTTTGTCTGCCAGGTACCTTTATCATACACTAGTTTATCGTCCAAATCGCATTTTTCGAACAAGTTTTGGTTGGCATGGTTTTAGTCGGCTTCGTTTGAAATCTGTGCAACGCTGAAAATTTCTACCAATTTGGGAAATGGTTTTTACAAAATGACGTTAAGTTTATATTATGTGTGTTCAAAACACGTACTCGTAGTTACAACACTTCTTCCAACCACCTATACTTGAGTGTTACAGCAGCAAGAATCGCGTAAAAATACCAAAAAACACCTTTGTTACCATCTCGGTGGTGACATCAAAGCACTCTTCTAGTGCAATGGTTCTATCATTCGTTATAAACTGACACATGCGAATGGATGATTTAACATTTGAAGAAAAAAAACTTCAGCCGTAAAGTAAACTAACGTAAGCCCTGTTTGTTGGTCAACTGATGACACTAGAATCCTTTTTGATCAATGGACATTTGATGCTGAGGTTGTTGAAAGCTTTGAATGTTTTGAGGAAATGGTAAGACGTACCACTCGCAAGTACAGTATGCGCAATGCATTGCAATGCTCGGACAATATCTTGATAGCCAATTCACAGAACGTATAACAGTACGTTAAGGACATACAAAGAGATACGGAGATGTCGTCGAAGCAATGAGTATTCTGCAAATTGCTTAGCTTGTATTACTTGTTGGTTATGCAATGGTTGCTAATACACTACCTTCAAGCTGAGGCAAATTGCTCGAACTACTTCCGACTGTGAATGCGCTGTCGGAAATCATGAATGAATGTGTTTGCACGAACTAGCTTAACAGACTTTATTGTAAATAATGTCTGACCAACGCTACATGTATGTTTCTGTCATTTGTCAATTAATGATGTAAGATTTTCATATTTCTTTCAAGTGGATCTCACCTCAGACGGTGGTAAATCAATTTTAATGTTTGCTCCAGCGAAACTTACTTCAGACTACCCAAATAACTCATCACCATTTCCAGTATTTTGTGTCTTGTAGTTATTTTACGAGATTTTCAATGCCCGTTCGAATAAATTGTTTGAACTGATGATGATTATTAAAAATTAATATATATATTTTTTTTACCTTCTTGAACCGCGCCTTCAACGGTTTCATTTATTAGTGTTTTGTTCAATTTACCATCTTTCTCTGTTGACAGCGTATCGCGTGCCCACTACACCACCCGACTTCATAAACTGGCCAACTTTATTTTCCAAGACACACAAGCCTCAACACGCCGGGCATTCATTAGGGTCGGCATCTCGAACTTGACGACTGCGGTAAAATTTCCCCCAAGAGTGAAACGGCTCCTTAACCCGAGTCAAAACGTACAACCCTGCTGTAGCGAAAGAAAGCATCGCTATATTAGGGTACCTTATCAGAAGGAGAAACATGAAATATTTTAAGCACGAGACCCCTAAATACGGCAATGGACACGATGGCAGCAAATAAAAACATGCCGGATTGAATGGAAAAAAACCGATGAAGCAGGGCTTAGTCGTAGACGCAAGGGCTGGAATGATGGTAAAAAATTGTTTGTGTACCATATTTTTTAATTTTACTCTTTCTTTCCTTTTGCCATCATGCCTTCCACAATCTCATGCTTTCAGGTTGTGGTTTTCATGCGTTATTAAATTCTTACGTTTCGTTGAGCGGCAACATGGGATTTGCTGCTTCACTGCTACTCTAGTGGCGTTCCGTGTAGTATCCACAAGGTGGATGATAGACCGGAAAAAGGACAAGACGGTGTAGTGCACGTGGTGGACGCATCGATTGCAGTTGGCCCGTTGACAGCAAAAATCTGAGAGGGACGCAATGGTGCAGCTTCCACACTGCACCTCGATTACCAATGGGAATGATTTAAAGCATCGAAACTTTAAATTAATCGACTTTATGATATTTTGCTGAAGCAGAGCATAAATGGAGTTTATTGAGAGCGCCAAAGACTCTGATTTTGCCAAAAATTCCTCCTCTATGCTAGACCACAAGAAACAAGACACGCAAGGGGAAAAAATCAAGACGAAAATAAACACACTTCGACGTCTTGTACCAGCCTCTTTTCATTCGCGTTATTTTGCAGAGCAACAGTTGGAAAATGGCAAATACATGTACGGCAGAAAGTTGAAGCAGTTAGTTGTTGCAAATTGTTGTACTTTGTGCCAAGCGTAATCAATTAGTTTTGTATTAGACTTTCAATATCAATCAGGACAAAACAAAAAATATGTATTTATACATATGTTATGGTACTCTTTTATCGTGCTATAAACCATTCTTTAACTGAATTATATTGAAATCATATCTTCTTTTGATATGCTTTTTGATTGAAAAACGTATTTACATTGTACCTGATTTCACTTTTTTGACTACCAAGACTACACCGACTTCATATTTTCTACTTTAGCAGAATTTTGTACTATTATATACAACGCTACCATGCATTGCTTGTGGTGCATAAAGAACTCCCGGTGTGATTGGTTATTTCTAAAAATGGCAATTAGATACGCACCGATTATTTACACGCGTGAAGCAACAAACTATCGAAGCGTTGAGTTAACTATGGACTGGAAATTACGACACCACAGCACACCAACTTACACTGAACGTCCAGCTTCAGTGTAAAGGAACAGGTTTTTAATTCTTTGTTAACCTGATCCAGCTGTTTAATATTATAGTGAATGAATCGCCTGTTGGGAACACTACACAATCGATACTGTCCGATGTATACTATTTTATCACACATGTTCTAAGAATAATTAAACATAAACCAATCTGAAAGCAAGCGCAGTTTCATCCATTAGTGAAGGAGAGGTTCTGCTGATTAATTGAAAACTTATTTTATGATTAACAATTATTTATAACTTTTTTTATTCCCTTCTCAGTCCAATGGAGACGCCTGGTGTTTAACAATTTCTGAAATCACATGCGATTTTATCACACTGAGTTTAAGAACAATACTACACCAAACTTTCTCTGGACAAAACATCTAGGTTTACCCGCTTACTTAAAAAGACTGATAAATTAAAATTGTATGCTGTGGTGATGACTATTCAAAATATTTGTTCCGTATAATTGTCAATTATTAATTAACTACTGTTTCGCATAATATTCTCAATCATTGGATGCGCCTAGAATCTCACCATAGAACTGAAGCTTTGAAGTTGAAAGTAAGCTCAACAATTTTTTTTTTAATCAGTTAGAACGGCCTGGCCGTATTGCTAATCATCAATTTTATTATTAAGATTTAAAATATTGCTAAAAAATATGATGCGAAAATTCGTATACTCATATGATCCTAATCGAGACGTACACCATTGAGCAATGAAATATTCTTCCATTGGAAAGTTGCCCCGTTATCATCAATAACGGATGCCAGACAAAAGGAAATTGTAACCAGTAAGACCACTGGACCATCCGGAACGCAGAACAGAACGCAGGCGCATCAGAACATTCCGATGCGGGGATGCGCTGCTTGCTAAATAATTTAATTTATTGCCCTCAATTTAATTTGAAAGTCATCAATCATTGGATTTTATCGAAATAATCAAAACCCATCGTGGGCGGCATCCAGCTCAGCTCCAGCGAACAACGAGATTGAGTTTCTATTTTCATCGTCTGCCTGAACCGTTGAAAAATCATGTAGGACAACCAATCACTCAAAATATGTGTAATATCTCAGTTCGTCGATGGTTGGAGATGGTTGGAGATGGGCTTGGATAGTTTTGATTGAATACAAGCGTTACTAAGGATTTAGCAACGATGGAGCCAGTCGATGCCAGGTATGCTATACATTTAACGGAAAACAAGTAGAAAGCTATTTCAATTAGAAAGCATCACAACAGTAAGTTGTATTGAATGATTTTTCTTCGATGCAGCTATATCCATCAAAAATCGATTCCATTCTCTATTACTCCACATCAAATAACTTATTTTTAATCAACATTCTAAACAGATCCATCGTTTATGAATATGAAAAAAGATAACTAAAACCGCCATCTGCTTTCCCGCCGCCCCATTACTAAAAGCGATAAGTGATCATCACCCTTTGGAACGTTCGTTCCGTTTTGTTACACCGTCTTCCAATCCTGAAGCATTTGCCACCTCCTCTCCAGGTGTGTCATTTTCATTCTTTCATAAAATTTTTATTTGTATTTTAGCGTCTTCTCGATTTTTCTGACACCCTGCCACAGCCTTAGCAACAGCCAGCTACGCATCGAGGCTTCACGCCAAACGCGTAATGTTTCTCCTGCTCCCGCGATGCCTTTGTACAGCATGTCATTTTTAACTCAAATCGCTACTCTCTTTCCACCACGGTATGGCACATTTACTATCAACCGACTGGATTGAGACCCGCGGGTAAGGTGGAAACCTTTTATCGCCATTTGACAGTGTAATTTCCGAAAAATTGTTACTGCCCGTCAATTTCCGCTCGATTTTCATCATTGTCACCTATTTCCGGGCCCTGGAACGTTCCAGGCGCCACAGACACAGGGCGACGGGTCCACTCTTCTTACTGTCGGACGCCTGTCGGCGAATGAAGCACTGTATCCAACCGACGCACGTAAGGACATTCCATCTTCCTGCTTTATGCTGTACTCGAAGAAACGGTCCCATCACCGTATTCATTGCCGATGCAGTAGGTGAACATCTTTGCCCGTCGGCGCGCCGTGCCGTCAGTCGGTCACATAAAAAATCATTGTGAAAATGCAGTCAATTTTATAGCTGTAATAAAATCAAATATATACCGGGAGCCTTTCCTTTCGTTTGAGGTTGCGCATATTGCTGGACGGATTATGGTTTGCTTGTTATGCTTCGTAGGAGATGCAAGTGCAAACGCAGAGGGATTACACTATATCGGCTTTCCGGCTGACGAACATCACCTGTGTCCTGGCACGTAGTGTGGAAGCATTGACACTGGCTATAAAACCAAACTTCCTGTATTGATATTACGCCAGCAAACTCAGTGCAATCTATTTACCACTTTTTTCTCTTTTCTTTTACATTTTTCAATTATGTTGCAAATTTATCGCCATCTTTCACCGATTTTAAAACAAGCAGGGACAACAAATTCCATTCTTTTTTCCATTGCAGTACAATAGCACAATGAATTCGTATGATGTTGCATATTCAGTTGAAATGAGTACGAACAGTAGGATGGTACGCTTTGAACGCCTATTCTCACGAATTTGATGCAATACGGTATTGACGTAAACATGTTTATTATTCAAAGGGATTTTCAGCTACATCAGCTGCGAGTGAACCCTCTAAACGGGATGATAACATCAGCATCCTGCACACATCTACAGATTTTATGAATTTCGTCTTTTAGTTTCTGCGTACACAACTTCACGTAGATCGTGATGGTCAGGAGCAGAAGGTTTTCGTTCAGTGTAATACGCCTGTTTGGCTCGGCGCTTTCATCCGTGACCGAAGCAGAATGGGGTGAGGAGGTGTGAACATTTTATCGCTCCCCAAAACAATTGAAACAATTTCATTTAATAGATTATCGTTATTGCTGGTTCGGTTTTGAGCTTTTCCATGCTTCGAGCGGAATTTGGTTCCAAACAACCAAGGGAATGAAGCTACCGTATTCCGTTTCACCCTCGCTGCAATGTGAGCAATACAAGAGCAATGGCTTCGTCACAGAGAGGTGTTGTTTCATTTTTTTCCATTTACACACAAACCTCAATAGTCTGTTTTGCTTGGTGCAAAAGCAATTTTATTTAATGTTTTTATTCAGCGTCCCGATTCGTCTGGGACGCTTTTCTATAGATCTCGTCCATTTTTAACATACCTCGACATCGTGCGATCTCGTTGTGCTCGTGTTTGGCAAGCGTTCGATTAGAGTCTTATATTATTTATAAAACGATTAAGGAAATCCTTAATCGTTCACCCGTGTTCAGCCACGTTGTACCACAACCGTATACCGCTCTTTATAGGTACCACAATCGTGGCGTTTACCTGCGACGTAGCAGTTTAGAGGTAAAATATTTAAACTGCCTACAATCGCAGACAGCATTTGACCGCAGGCTCATTTCAATAAACGAAACAACTTACGTTAAAGTGGAAAAGTTATGCTTCTGCTACTTCAGTGCGGGCTGCAACGAACTTTGGAGGCTTTACATATCGCTGATTTCCGTTCAAAATAGTAAAACGTATTAAACTTAACCGTTTTTGTTTGGTTTTCGCTACTGCCATTACACCTACTGTTTGCTGAAGTTATTATTAAACTATCTCAAATACAGCACTCGCACTTTTCATCATCATCTCTTTCTCGCATTCTTTTCCTACCTCCGACTTACCGACATGACAGGTTATGCTTGCCATTTAATTTTTTTGCCATACTACCATCTGCAACAGGAATTCCGGATGTCAGTTTTTTCCAACGAGAGAATCACATAGGGCCGGATTTGATACAAAACCTGCCTTATGCAAGCCAGACGTCAATATCACTTTGCCATCGAGTTTAGCACCATGATCTGAGGCCACCCATTTCAAAGTCATCGATTGTTATTCAAAATCTCCAAATATCGTTAAATAAAAAATATCCCAAAACTGAAAATTATATCAGCAAGGGAAAACAGTGAGCAGGCACGGACCAGCAAGAGTCAGTAAAAGCGGTCGATCACAGCTGCCTTAAAAAGATTGCCAAATAAGACAGCACGAGTGCCCTGTGGTGTACAGCAACGAACGCAGGTGGCGTGGTGGGAAATGCAATTTATTTGAAATTATTAACGGGTCAAAGCGTTATGCAATTCATACATATAAATTTTCGGGATGCGCAAAATCCCGGACCAGAACCGGGCGAACTAGTCGATGATCTGCTAACTCGTTGTAAGATTCAGCGGCGCGCATTGATAGGCAGAGTCTCGCTTCACCCGAAACTTCTACCGATGATGCATCGAGCGTAGTTTTAGAGCAGGCTCCTTTTCAAATGGATTGGGCGGGGGCTCCCGAAAGGATTTGGTGTTTGAGGATAGTGAATAGAAGTAGAAAAAATCTCCACTAAATCAAGGAAAATGAGCGAGAAATGCTGCGACGATGAGTGTAAGGGAACTGTTGATGGAGGGAAACTGTCTGAACGTTCGCTGCCAACTCTCTGTTCTATCGATGTAGGAAAGAAAGAGTTAAGATTTTTGTGCTGTAAACATCACGAGAAATTGTAATACAGATTTCTAAGACAAGTCAATATGACATATGTATGAATTGTTAGATCAAATTCAATGCCACTAATGATGTCTTTGTAAAGATATACCACCAAAACAAATGGTGAGTATATCAGCAACACTTTCAAAGCCTTTTGCACTCGCTGTTTGTCATTGTACGTAGTAAATTAAGTTTTTTATAGAAAAGTAACAATAACTTTTTGTCACTAGTCTTATTTCAAACCGTACAATATTGCTCAAAATCGATTGATTTTAATTTATCAACGAGTTCTAACCGTTCGTGCATGAGACTAGATGCAGAGCACTACTAGTAAGTGTGGACGCGAGAGTACGATTCAAAGTGTTTTTTTCTCACCCGGGACATTCGGTTTCCTCCGTGGGTCTGCAGGGATCCAAACAATAAAAAATCATCAAACTACTTTCATGCACAGTGTTCGAATCGATGGGCAGATGGAGCATAAATTGAGATATAGAGAACCGTGAAAGCAACGGATGAAAGAAACGACCGGAACCAGAAAAGGGGAGTTAAACCCAACTGACCGACCGATAGATGATTGGAAATTCCCGAGCGCTTGCCAAGATCCGGAAAAGGTGGAGTCGATGTTTTATTCATCCTACGGTCAATTTCCACACCCAATCAAACCACACGTAAGTAACCAAACACCAGGAACGACTCGCTTCCTCCGGAGAGACAAGTGTTGGCTGATGTAGTAGGTTCGCTATCCCTGTTTCGCTCTGCTCCTAATTCCACCAATCTCTCTTGCACTGTTCGTTTTAGGGAGTGATAGCTGCATAAAATAGCGCGGGTGACAGGCTGTCCCGAAAAAGTGATTTCAAACGCAATGTCCGCCTGGTTGCCTATTTCTGGTCGCGTCTCGTAAATGACTGTGGTTGTGAGGCACATCGGCTATTGATTTGAACCGATTACCGCTCAAAGTGCTGTGACACAAGCGCCAACCCCTCCTCTCCCCGTCCCCTCCATTCCTCCCACCCCCTCTCGCAACACATTCCTACCATCTCATGGTTTCCCGTTTCACTGGTGGTATTTTCATTTGTGGAAATTCTGTTAGTTTGTTTTTGAGAGAGATAGAGAAAAAATGGGATTTCGTGGGTTCGTTCTCTTACCATACAGATTTCGACTGGTTTGGTGATTACTTGATGTCACAACAGAGATAAATTAGAAATCGAACATAGAATGCGCGCTTTGCACAAGAAGAAATCCCAAAAGGGGACATTGGACACGTGTTTTCCAATTTTAGATGAAACACACACGCGCGCACACACACACTCACACACACACACACACACACACACACACACACACACACACTCACCTGATTAAAATTGCAATCCAATGTTCTTTCTTTCGCGCCTTAAGCTTTTTCAATCAGATGTCTACGAATGTCTACAGCTACTAGACACTTACATATTTTGCAATATTAATGGAGTGATAGGGATAAAAAATATTGTGAAATGTTACGATTACAACCAGTTCACGTCGCTTCTACCAGTTCACAGTAAGCTATAGAGATGCATATCTACAGATATCGTAATTGTTTTGACATTTTTTACGTTACTAGACTAAAACGTGTCAGTATACTTCAACAGTATATTTTTGGCTATGCACCAGACTTAGATCCATCGCGTTTGAAGAAAGGGAAGCATTTGGCACACTGATTCCACACCGTCTAGAGTGTGTCGATGACAACTTGGAATTCAGTTTTCGCAACGCTATAATAATGTTTTATGTCCATTGCTCGTGAACTTCATTTATATCATTTTAATGACGCCAATAGTCCCATACTCGCATACTTACATCAGCGTGCTTCCAAGTGTGTGCCGAGCGAATTCCTTTCCCGTTCCAAATCGTAGCGAAGAACAGCTAGGATGGAAGAAGAAAGAATCACAAAGCATGTACTGCCAGTTTCTCTAGTGCTACTGTTCGGTAGTTGTCGTGGAAGGAAATACTTCCTACCCTGTAAGAGCCGAAATGGGATCGGCAATGCATTCGCAAGCCATTTCCAGTCCGGAAGCCGATAGCAACATGAGAAAAATATATTCAAGCAGCGAAGATTCCATCTCGGCTGTGCTCCTTCCAATAACATCACCACTTCTGACCAAAAACAGTCTTCCTGTTTCAGAAGGAAAAAAAAAACGCTCAAACTTTAAAGCACAGCTTAACATGAGCAGGAAACATAAATGTAAGAGCTAACCATTGTTGGATTGAAGACGGTGCCGATGTTGCAACGATTACTTCGCCTTTTTGAAAGCGGCTTCGGCGTTCGAAATTCGTCTACTAACACTACCCCCATACTCTTGTTGCTCTTTTACATGACTTCCTACGCCCCTTGCCGGGTTAGGAGGTTTCTTCGATCGCGTTGTTGGCATTGAAAGCATGTAATACATATTTTAAGAGAATTTCCCAAAACCTTCTTCCGCATATTCCTGCCATACTACGGTGGAATGCCTGTTTGAGCTGTGAAGAAATTCACCCATTCTTTCTCTAGTGCAACTGCACACGTAAAGCAGCGGGTTCGTAACGTAAAATGTGCACCAGGAAGGATGTTTGTAGCCCATTATTTGAACACCACCGAGAAACGATTTCGGCTACCAGCTTCATAAACACACGCCCAAATGTTATGTCCAAACGAAGCATAGCCAGGGCTGAAAAATCATCGAAATTGCAAACGCGCTAAATTTCTAGAAACGTTGATGCGCTCGTGTCCTAATTTAGATGCTATTAGCTGGGTGAACATTTTCATTTCTATTACTGAAACTTCGTACTGTTTACAGATAATTTCTTGCAAATCGTTAAATTTCTCTTCCCTGATACCTTTATTCGTTGACGAGTTTCTATTTCATCGTTCATTGGCAATCGATCTTTCCTCGTACAGCTTTCGAAGAACTTTATTATGTCCGTGTATCGTCAATGCCCAGGCTCACCGCGTTTTACGTAGAAACAGTGTCGGTCCTCTTGCTTGATGCATGCATATTTAGAAAACTTAGATAGTCTTGGAGCAACAAATACAACCACTGTTGCTGGTACTGTTCACCACATTGATGGGATTTTGATGGGGCGAAAGTTCTTCACAGCATAATGGTCGAGAAGTGGAATACACCACCTTTCATAGGAAAAATAATAGCTCTAATTTCTTTGCTGCATCGCAAAAGGTATGAACAAGTACTTACCTCACATAACTAATATCCAGTATGGCTGTGAGTTTTAGCTGTGTTTTTTTTTATTATTCTTGAAGGGCCATCTGGCCGTATTGCTAGTGTTGAGTGTGTTAGTAAGCTCCAAAAATTAAAATTCTGTCCAGGACATTCTTTGATGCTTTTTTTTCTATTCCATAGTCAGATCTAATTGTCCGTCGCGTTTCCAGTTTTTTCCGCACTTGCTCTTCATCATATTTTCCGAATCTGTGTGAGCGTATGTGTAGACATTTTCACTTCTCCCCAGGTGATTCGAACACCACCTTAAATTACGCTGGAAGCGTAGCCTTTCTACCAAAAACATTTCACTCCCAGGAGACGGCCCTGGAAGCGGCGAAGGTTGACGGTTTGCGGCGAATGAACATGATTATGCTCTTACGTTCACCAAACCGCCTGCTCATCCGTTCCAATTGTCTCGTTACCCACGTGAGCATCGGACGTCCGCTAGGGAACATTTTTTCTTTCTTTACTTTTTTATGCTCACTTCCGATCTCATGTGTGAATAAGCGGTCGTTTGTTTTAGCGCGATTTCCGTACTTTTTTGTACTGTTGTTTTATCGTCAAAGCAGAACAAAAACCGCTATCGGGATCGGCAGGAACCGTGCAAGCGTCGCTTGATAGCGAGTTGAAAGGTCACTTCGTAGGAAACACGACCGCTGCATTAGTTGAACACTCGCAACTACAGCAGTACTCCGCCAATTTTTCCGGGTAATTTCCCCAGGAGCCGAAGACACTGACTGTCCATTTGATGCGCGTTTGTGAAAGGTTGTTAACGCACTGTTCCGCAATGATTGAGATCCTCAAGCTTCTTCGAGGGGAACGCATGCTAAAACGGATTTTTCGCTGTTGCTAATTTCACAGTCTGTACATTTCCGTTCCATAATTTCATACTAAAAGAAACTATTCCGAATAAGTAACTTCATCAGTTCAAAGCTGGATTTTAGCTGGCAGGATTAAAAATTAATGGCTCAATATTTCTAAGGCGTGCCTAACGGAAAGCTCTGCAGCAGAGCGTGATGACAAGCGCAGGCCAACGCCGAGAACAGAAATAACTACACTTATTATAAGCATGCGCTGAATGTTCAGGGAAACTAATTAGACACCTCATCATGGGACTTATTTTGCCTAAAAGAAGCTAACGGCCCATCCGGTAACAGTGGGTTCAAATGCAAGTCTGTACTAGCCTGTACCTTTTATGTACAGTGTCTTTTTCCGCACAAAAGGCAATGCAACGGTAAATTTTATTAGCATTCATCCATAACCCGGAAAACCCAGAGGGAAGCGCTGAGATTCGCGCTAGCATGTACTTACCATATAGTGTTTTTTCAGAGAACATCGGTTTGTGGTTTGGATAAAATTTCAATTAAAAACTTCTCGCTGCATAACGATCCGACCAGCGGCTGTACTCATTCTTGTATGCGATGATGAAATGCAGTTTTTGTTCTTGTTTAATTTTGCTTCGTGAGTCGATTTGCTATAGGTGAGGCATGCTTATTATTGTTTTGCTAGTTCTTCCGCAAACGGGAGGGTGTTAATCAGCCTGTAGTAAAAGTGAGCATTACAACAATGCAAGTAATATGATCAGATATAGAAAGCTAATCTTCATGTAAGTGGATTTTTTTTTAAATTTGTTACAAGGTAAACGAATTTGGCATACAAGTATAGAATTCGTTACTCAGTCCCGCCGTCTGAAAGACCATTGCCGATAAGACTAGGCCATTGGAACGCCTGATGTTTAAACGATAGAAAAATAAAATGAAGTGAAATGAAATGAATCGGGGCGGCCCGGTGGTGTATACGATAGCGGCGCTGGTCTTCACACCTCAGGACGGGGGTTCGAATCCTGGCGGACCGCCTCCCCGTACGCAGGACTGACTATCCAGCTACGGGTAAAAACTAAGTCCCAGAGAGCTAGCAATAGCAGGCCAAGACCTCACGAGATTGTAGTGCCAAGGAAGAAGAAGAAGAAGAAAATGCATACATTTAAAAGTATGTAGTAAGCTCTACATCACATACGAAACAAAAACATTTGATTGGTCAATTAAAAAAATAATCATTCCACGAGCCATTGTTGCTATAAAGCACGCGATCAGAACTGAAAATAAAATACAGAATGGACAGCGTCGCGATCCGGATTTGGTAAGCGAGTCCATTATTAGTATTTCTTCACATTGCTCGGATTTAGCCGTAACCTGCAACGCTAAGAAGGGATTTCCCATCCTACCGTTAAAATATCGGCACAATAGCTGATCGTGGAGCTGTTTCTTTTAGTAAAAGCGCTCCGTTTCTCCATTGAACCCAACATAGCCAAACCCAAACCTAGTGAGCAATATCGTAATAATTCCGGGTCGAATGAAAACATTTATCCTCCAACTTCATTAGAGCTCCGGTTCCAAAACGTAACGAAGAGCACTAGCGGGGCGGCCCGGTGGTGTATACGATAGCGGCGCTGGTCTTCACACCTCAGGACGGGGGTTCGAATCCTGGCGGACCGCCTCCCCGTACGCAGGACTGACTATCCAGCTACGGGTAAAAACTAAGTCCCAGAGAGCTAGCAATAGCAGGCCAAGACCTCACGAGATTGTAGTGCCAAGGAAGAAGAAGAAGAAGAAAATGCATACATTTAAAAGTATGTAGTAAGCTCTACATCACATACGAAACAAAAACATTTGATTGGTCAATTAAAAAAATAATCATTCCACGAGCCATTGTTGCTATAAAGCACGCGATCAGAACTGAAAATAAAATACAGAATGGACAGCGTCGCGATCCGGATTTGGTAAGCGAGTCCATTATTAGTATTTCTTCACATTGCTCGGATTTAGCCGTAACCTGCAACGCTAAGAAGGGATTTCCCATCCTACCGTTAAAATATCGGCACAATAGCTGATCGTGGAGCTGTTTCTTTTAGTAAAAGCGCTCCGTTTCTCCATTGAACCCAACATAGCCAAACCCAAACCTAGTGAGCAATATCGTAATAATTCCGGGTCGAATGAAAACATTTATCCTCCAACTTCATTAGAGCTCCGGTTCCAAAACGTAACGAAGAGCACTAGCTAACAATCCTTTGATGATGAACCGGTTTTGCTCATACAAACCCAACGCTTCTCGTCCTTTTCATTCCATCGCTCGATTCGCTCAGACCGTAGCTATGTACCTGCACATTCCCCTAACTCAGCTCCTGCTGTTTTACCTCCCTTTATAGTTATAAGCCTATCTATCAAGATCTGCCCGTCCGGTAACAATCCAGAGACGAACCGACCCTAGTTGATCTCCATCCCGCCGCACTTCTAAACACTGCCAGTCAGTAGCCCGTACTCGGCAGCTCAGCACAGACCGGCTAGAGATAATTTATTGGAGCATAAAATTTACATATTTCAAAATATTGACTGCCCCATAAATTGGTTGCTGATTAATTGAATATTGATTATTTCCCACCAGCACTCTCGATTGAAGGCGAATGGTGCTTACCAGTGTAGTGGGCAAGCTGTGATGGTCTCGTGAGGACAGCGGATGAGGACGAGGGATGCCGAAATGCTGGCAAAAGTCTACCTCTAAAACATACTGTTAGAGCGCGATACACACGTTCGCCAATCGAGCTACGCTCGGCCGACCAATACTATGTGCAACGTACCGTGACCAGAAATCCTAAGCGCCTTTTGCGATGGAATTGACGTTGGCGGAAGTAGCAATGTTGGAAGGATCATTCACTTTGGCTCAGCTAACGTCGCTCAACGATCGACAATGAACCGCCACAGGGGCTTCCAGAAAGTGCGTCCAAAACACGATGCAGACCGCTACCGCTAAAGAGCCGCTAACGAGCTTTCACTAATAGCAAAATAAACAAATTTAAACGAGTATTTTACGGTGCTTAGAAGCGAACGCTTCTAAACCATTTTAGGAAGTATAAAAATTGCACCTATCATTCGGTTCTAGATAGATAAAATATTATCCCTAAAAGAACAGACTTCATAGTATATACTCTTGACGCCCTGTTACCACAGCATGAACAAAAACACTCAGGACAACTGACTTGTGACTGCAAACACGACAGCATGAAATACACGGTCGAAGATTCGAGTGACCTTTGACCGTGTCCTACGGTTCGCCATGAGTATTGGCAGACACCAAAACGAAACAATTAGAATCCATCGAGCAGAACGAAATGTGCACACTTGGACATGAGGACAGACGTTCCGTGCATGGCGATGATTTAGTGTAGTCGAGATGAACAAGAATTTCATTATTGAAACAGTCTGATGCAATGTTTTTGCTTTGATTTCGCTCTGCCACTCGTAGTGTCTTATCCCAAAGCTAATCGTATTGTTGGCTAGACTTTATATGCACGGTTTTGTGATTTCGGACGTTACTGTTCTTGATTTTAATTCTTGTAGATTTTTACTTGGGGCGGCCCGGTGGTGTATTCGATAGCGGCGCCGGTCTTCACACGGCAGGACCGGGGTTCGAATCCCGGCGGACCGCCTCCCCGTACGCAGGACTGACTATCCAGCTACGGGTAAAATCTAAGTCACAGAGAGCTAGCAATAACAGCCCAAGACCTCACGAGATTGTAGTGCCAAGGAAGAAGAAGAAGATTTTTACTTGCTCTTACTAAATACTAAAGTGTTTGTTGCCTTAATGGTTTTCTAAATACCTGATGGAACTATTAGCAAAGCAAGCAATAATTAACGTACATCGGATAAATTGTACTAATTGAAACGGCAGTATTTTCTTACACAGTTGAGGACAGAGTAGCGCAAATTTTGTTTTTTTTTTGGAGCACATTGTTTAGATTTATCTATATATGAAGATCCTTACGCTAGTGACCATGACAAGCAATCGTAGAAGGTCTCGTTTCTAGTTGAATTAATAAACAATTTGTATTGTTTACGTGTATAATATATATATTTTTTTTATTCATATAGAACGGCCTGGACGTATTGCTATATATATTATATATACGTATATAATATATATTTCAACAGCAAATAACTAATATCCTGAAACAGAAACTCCATCCATGATCCATGCGTATGCGTCGATTCTTTCTCCGTGCCAAAAACCTTAGAAACCACCCACTCTCCCCCAACCCCCCCACCC
>KZ062223.1:42214-63786 GCA_002091835.1 Anopheles maculatus
CCCTCTCACCCCTCCCACCACTTATCCCCCTCTTCGTCATTCTTCAGCTATTTGGTGTGCAAGACAATAACCAGTTTCCTTCATCGATTTCCGGCAACACCTGTCGAAAGCTGTCTGTCAATACTGCCAACAAACAAATCATTAGTTACCATCAGCTGAATCTTTTCGCTATCCTTCATTCATCGTTCGTCTGTTCGCTAGGTTGACCCAATATTCAACACGAAAGAAATCAAGCTACTCAAGAATTGTTTTCAATAGAAAATTTCCTCTTGCCCAACAATCCAGTTGGGATTCGGTTGCAGAAATGGAAGATGCCACACGTAGGAAGTGGGTGACCACATTCAATTGTACCAAATCGAAAGGTGACGAATGAGTTCTTCCGTCAGCATATTTGTGCGTGTGTGTGTGTGTGTGTGTTTGTGTGTGTGGGTGTGTGTTTGTGTGTTAGGTGGTACAGAGAAAAATGAACATCCCGTACAACAATGCTGTTGAAAAACCAGCCCTGTCTGGCATTTGCTAGCTGCCTCTAAGGGATCACTAAGGTCAACGAAATGGGCTATCCTTTCATTCATTTTCTTTTTACATACGTTGCTTTCATACATAATTCTGTAGAGTCTCGCTTCGTTTTTTGTTGTCGCTAAGAGAGGTTGAAATCAAAAGTATTGTCAGTGCACCGAAGGCAATAGCACGTGTGTAGATAGCACGAGCTACACCCTTCATCTCGTGCGGAAAAATGATCCGATCAGTTTTTTTTTCTTAATGCTTACTGTCTGTTTTTCTTTTCTAGTTCCGTATGATTTCTTCTCTCTTATCCTCATCTCACAGGTGAATCATATCACCCTGTTCTTTTCTTTCCGCCGCTGTTCATGTTGTTAGTAATGCTTTGAGATTTTTCCTTCCATGCTTGGCCATTTTTCTGACCCAGCCAAGACGGTTCCCACGCTCCAGGCATCTTTACGGGTCTTCTTTGCTTCTCCATTCCAGTTTTCCTGCATGTGTGTTTGATAAAGCGTCTTCCGTTTCTTTGCCCTTTCGTCAAACCAAAGCTCTCCTCGTCCTCGTTTTTCACCATTTCCTGAGCGGAAGTGCAGAACAATAGGCAATAGAAAACCAAACAGCACTGATGAAATGGAGCATCTTACTTTTCCATCTTCCTGCTTGCGTCCGTCCGTTCCTGTTTCGCGTCCATTTTATAAAAAGAAGAACATACTACATTTTTCCCCCTCTTTCTAGTGATAGTGTGCTGGCCCTTGTTAGCGTGGGTTGCAAAGAACGCAAACAATGGGACAAGAAACACACCGTTTCAGCAATTTGGCCACTTCGCCGCGTGGTGTATAGATTGTGCCGTCAAAACGGTAACCATTAGGCCATATCCGGAACCCGGAAAGTTGCTGGATTTTTGTACCAGCGAATGCAGGTATCAAACACCGCCCGGGTCGCGCCAGTAAACGGCGTCCTATCGGTCTCGCTACATATTAGATGTTTATCCATTTATATCGCACCCACACGAAAGCAGATGGGGAAAGCAGTGATGTTAAGAAATGAACTCTTAAGCCCGGGGAAAGTGATCCCAAATGGGGTATCAGAAGCAACGGCAGAAGCAGTACAACCGGAACCTGGGAACAAATTGTAATCCAATAATAATGAAGAATAAGAAATAAAACGAGAGGCAAGGGATTCTATCCTGCAAGAAGATCTAAAAAAGGCAAAGCATACTTATACCGGCTACATACGCTCATGTTCAAGAAAAGGTGCGCACTTGGGAATGTAATAAAATGATTCCGTATCGTTCAGTTGTTCTCATATCTGCCAGAATTCCGCCGGAGCTTTACCGCGGAGCAATGTTTGAAACCTCCAGTTCTGTTTATAAAACCAAGAAGAGTTTATTGCAAGGCTTGTTTTCCGTTTATTTTAAAATGGTTAAACCTCCCACGGCGGTAGGAATTTGTGATAATGAGCAAAAAGTACGTCGAATGCAAGAAATGGAGCTAGAAGCTTCTACGAAATTGAGTAGAACTTCCAAAAAAATCATTAACCGTGGTTGCATAAAGTATTATTTTAAGCTTTAGTAGTATGAGAATACTAAAAACACTGTTTAGTTCATACTCAAACTTCTGCATTTCTAGAAATAAATACAATACTTGTTACAGTGGGGCGGCCCGGTGGTGATGCGACAGCGGCGCCGGTCTTCACACGGCAGGACCGGGGTTCAAGTCTCATCTGGGCCGTTCCCCCATAGTGAGGATTGACTAACCAACTATGCGGTATCAATTAGTCTAGTAAGCCAGAAATGGCAGGCATGACCTTAAGAGGTCGTTAGGCCAAGAAAGAAGAAGAAGAAGACTTGTTACAGTTCATATTCTGTTACTAGTCGAGACATGATTCATCTAAGATCTTTCAAATCATTGGTATATTCAGCTTTCAATCTTTCAATACACGTTTCACACTAATAAAAAGAAGTAGATTGAATGTCTATAGCTAAAAGGAGTTTCAATATAGTCGATTATATGATTTTCATCCGTCGGCACCTTTGAACGGGCGCATATACGCAATAGTAAGCAAAGTGAGAGGATATGACCAACCTGACTGCGGATGTGTATCCTTGCTTATATTCGTTTTCATGCTTTAAAGTATTTCTGCGAAGGAATTATTTGTACTTTCTATTTTGACTTTGAAACGAACAACATGCTACCAAAAGTAGATGATAAAGAATAGTTTTATTACGTTGACTTCGTAGCAAGTTTCACATTCAATTCAAAACAAAAGCAGACGTAGGATATTAGATAGTTCTATGCTGTTCACATTAGTATTTCTTCTTCTAATGCATCCAACTTTGTACAGCGAATGGTAGACTAAAAACAAGCGTACGATTGTAATGCCAAAGTGAAATATTATTGTACATCGGTATTTATTTTTATACAACGAAAGAAACATGATTTAAAATCAATTACAATGTTTTCATCTCATTCATCTTTATAGCTCTGCATAAAGCTCCATGTAACCGGTGTAATAAAAGGAAATATACGAGCAAACAAACCCTACCTGTCTGTTATGTATAAAATTTCAAATAATGGAAAAAATCCATGCTTCGTTCTATTGATTCTTTTTTTGTTTTATCTTTCGAATGAAATGGATACATTCGATCCCATTTTGACCATTCCCCCGTAGCAAAGACTACTAGACTACGAGGTAAAAAGAGGTCTAGTAAACTAATATATGAGCAAGGTATGGCCTAGCAGGTTGCTTTTCGAAATGCGAGAAGGACAGATAGAGAGGGAGAGTGAGAGAAAGAGAGAGAGAGAGAGAGAGAGAGAGAGAGGGGAGGGGGGAGTGAGAGAGAGAGAGAGAGAGAGAGGGGGGGAGTGAGAGAGAGAGAGAGAGAGAGAGATAAAGCGAGTGCACGCGAAAAATAAGATAGAGAGAGATTACGCGAGAGAGAGATAGATAAGATAAATACATATATATTCAGGTTGATTTTGAAAAATGCTCGGAAACGCAGATTTTGCTGCAGGCTTCCAGCACTACCAAGAACGATACTCAATCAATATAAAGTTGTACTAGGTTGAAAACAAAAACAAAATTCAAACAGAACACATCAAATGAAGCGCATCGTTGCCGGGGCAAGGTAAAAGGGATCCCACTGCAAAAAGGCTCCAACGCAACGAAAGTGCCCATATCGAACCCTTATCGACGCATCCTATCCATCCGTGACGGACAAACGGTTCGATCAAAAGTGAAAAACTAAGTCATGTCGAAGAAGCGAACTGTAATTAAATAACTGTTTGATTAAAATCAAGCTGCCTTGCTCCGGCATTTGTAGCACGGGTACGGGTACGGGTCTTTTCAAATCTACTGGCCGACCTTTTACCTTTCCCTCCCTTCCTTTCTATGGGGCCAAACAACCCAGCTGCTTCCTTGCGGTTCTCATTAATAAATTCCGGAAATACCGAGCCGGCACCTGCAGTTCCCCGATTCACAGTTTGGGTTCCACGATCAAGTTCTGGTGCTTCAGAAGTCTTCCCTGGTGTTCTCGTGCTCCGAATCTCTCGACCACAGCGCCACGAAATGAAATGGATTGATCTGCCAGATGAAAATCACCGTATTGGACGACACCACGACGACGCCTTACCACCTAGCCGAACGTGTTCCAGGCGCTTGTACAAAAGAAAGCAGGACAGAACGAGATAGGAAGCAAAGCGAACAAAGCGGGCGCACGAACAGACTGCGAAAGGATCAAGCTGAATAACATACTTTTGATCCGTGCAAGTCATGCGATCAAATTTCCTCACTGATTAATTGAACATCAAACGGTTTACTGCCGCACGGCGGCCACCGGCTACTGATTTTAGCGTAAACTTAACCAAGGTACAATGTGGAGAAGTCAACCAATCATTCAGCTGCAGCTACTGCGAACGAGTATTTGTATTTGTGCAGTTGCGTGTATGTAGGGAATGGGAAAAGACAAAATATTCAACACGATGTGACTGTCGTCTGATAAACATTCTTTACAAGCGGACTAGAATAGAACGTAATGGAATACTTACATATACATTACTTGCTGCAAGTGCTAATGAAGCCATGGACATAGTTAAATTGTATAAATTTACGACTTAACAACATAAACAACAGTCGTATAAATATACGACTTAACAACTATAACTAAAACTGCACTTTTGCTCAAAAAAAAACACCGACGCAAAACAACCTTTTATCTTTCTATAAAACTTTTCCCTTTACGTTGCTAGGTTAGGATAAAACTTTAAGGTTTTCGTCGCAATTTTCCTACAGATCGCTTGTACCAACATTTGTACAACTGGCAAAACAACTAGAAAACGTCGTATACCACATTGCAGCTCTACACAGGATGATAGATTTTATCTCCATGGTGAGCAGTGTGTGTCTAGGTGTGGGTGGAAATGGCATGTGATTAGCGACAAAATCTTGATTTGCGAGCATCGAGACCCGGTTTACCGCTGCAAACAGTCTTCCGGGTAGAGTTACCGTCATCACGAGTTCCCTCGTTGCCTATGTGACGACTCTACGTGCTGACTGAGGAATTGAGATTGATTGCATCTAATTAATGGCGCACTTTATACGTGTCAGCTCGATGAGCCACAGTAGTACAAGCATTAGATGTCATGCTCTGACACGTTCCTTCGCCTTCTCGGCCCTTTTCCACATTCACAAGATGTTTGAAAGGCTGGGCACAGGAACACAAGTCAAGCGGGATACTGTCATCAGCAGCGTAACGTTTTGCCGCAACACTTTTGCTTGTAATAAAGCCACCGGTGCCCATATTATCCTAATATTAGTGTCTCTGGGCCTGGAAAAGGTCACCACGGAATTCATCGGAAAAGGACACCGTGAAACCTACCATCAATTTTCCAGTACACCAGCAAGGAAACGGTGGATTCTTATCACTGCTACGTTGCACAACGACGGATATTCCATGCGAACACTGGCAACAGTCATCATGCAGCAGAAGTTCACGTTTAATAAGTTGATTGAGGAATTTTATATATAATCCTTAAGAAAAATAGTACGAATACATGGAGCTCAAACTGTTTTCAACGGTCAAATTGAACAGTCCGGACGAAGCCACCTTCGGCTTACATTTCATTACACTTACATATTACACTCACTTCACTAAATGAAACCATTTCCAAGTCTTTCTAATGCCCTGGTTATCCTTACTGAAACAGCATTAATTCCACCATAGCTTCTATCGAGTGACCGCGTGTGTTGTTTATTTACACTCTCCACAATATCCGGATTATCTCGATGAAAAAAATAGAAGTAATTTGCATTTTTAAATCTTTTGCGAAAATCATCAGAATTGTAAGGTCGCCCCAACCTCTCAGCTTGCGGCATTAGCTATGTAGAGACATTATTTTGATCAAGGAAGATTGCAGATAGAAATAGAAATGATTAGTCCGGATATTCCTTATCTTGTCTTTAAAACCCACCACTATGCTGCAGACATATTTTACTTGGTAAAGCGTATTATCTTCTTGAATTGAATATTAATTGTTTCATCTACCGAATAATGGATGCTACTTCGTTTATTCTTTTTTAAGAAGCCTACTACTTGCAACGGCTATAACATTTGCCGTTTACTAGCGAGTATCTTCGAGCGACCAGCCAATCGTGGTCGTCACTTTCTCTTCCATGCAGCTGCCCTGTACGTTATCTTTGCACAGTTCTTAACCCATAGCGAAATTGTCAAGTATATCGTTTATCCATACCAAAAGGTGCAGCCTTTCAACGACTTCCAGCTACAATAAGGCACCCATCGGACGCGTTCATCTCCTGGCGCAAAGGCAGAACCCACAAACAAAGAAACATTACATTCCAGCAGCCTCCACGGAACCATTTCATTACCATCATCATCGCCATCATTACCACGCGCAAAAGGCGCTGCATTGGCTTCATTTAACGGGTGGATTGCGGGATCGCTGTGTTGTTGCTGCTGAGGTAAACACTCTGCATACTTCTGCCGCACGGATGAAGGATAGTGGTTGGCAAAAGGAAGTGGAGGGTATAAGTATGAAAGGGAGAACGATTTTCACACCCGCTGGCCCCAGCGTTCGGTAAACCCCACAACGAAAGCTAGCAGCAAATGATTGAATTTTATGAAGCAGAAAGTTAATTACTGGAAAACGGATGAGAACCGAGCCCGCCTTTTACGTACTGTGGGACAGCAGAATTGTGCTGCTGAGTAACGGAAGACATGAAAGGCAACTCGAGGAATAAATTTTATTGCATTAAAGCTTCCCAAAAACACTACGCGCCCACAAACACACATACAGTTTAATACTGTGTTGAGAGAGAAAACCACTGCAAAGAAAAGCACGGTCAGTAAAATAGGTGGCTCGATAAATTTACATTGGAGGATTGCCGGATTTCCATTCGTTAGACTGGCTTTCACAAATAAAAAAAGAACGTATACGTTATGTATATATACATATATACCTTCAATATGTATGATAAGTCCACGGCTTGACGCCTAAATTCGTAGCTCCACAAGCATCGCCGTTACAAAAGAGTGTTGTAAACCACACAAAATATGTGCATTCCCCGAACAACCTTGTTTATGCTAAGGAATCGGATGTTGTGTACATTGTTAGTATACACGAAAATTAAAAAATAACATGTTTTCCAATTACGGTGGATAATTTTTAATAGCCTACGGTCTATTTCAGATAACACAAAAAAGCGCTTCATACACAGCGTTCGAAAGAAAAGACTAAAACCTTTCTAAACTTTTACCCCTTCTCTGACGAGGAAAAATTGATACTATCCCATATCGAGACTAGGTACATTGAATGCGTACGTAAAAGCATTGCTCAATGCAACGCAGCAAATCGTACGATGGGAAGGTAAACACGAGCAGAAATTGATTGCATTTGCCGGTGAAGGAACCGCACATAAAGCGCTGTCCTTGGAAAACTCTTCATCGGAATCCTATTGTTACATGTTCGATATGCTCGACTCGATGTGGAAAAGAATAGCCCTTGGAAACTGTACGTGTCAGACATATGACGTGATTCTACCACTTCCATCAGCGTACTCAAACTCGAGAAAGAGCCAGGCAGGAAAGGCTTTACAAAAAAAATCACACTCATACACATACACCCCCGGCAGCTTCCTTTTTCTTCTTATGGTTCTCCAAACACATTCAAAACTCTGTAGCAGACAACAACGGAACTGAATCAAAAGCGTGCACCAATTTACCATAACGCGAACCAAAACCCCAAAGGATTCGACAGCGGGCCCTGAAGCGTCGAGTCTCGAGCGTTGATGGTAAGGGAATGGATAATTACTATTTTATGAAGACGAACAAAAGCTTTTTAAGCGCTGCGCTTCTGGTGTCGCTCGGTGATGATATGCGCCAATGAAAGTTCTCCTTTTGCACCATCTTTTTAACCTCCACCCCTTTACCGCTTCCTCTTTACCCAAACACCCTCCTCCCTCTCACCTTCCTCTGCACTCTCGCTCATACACGGATCCTTTTTGTGATTCATTTTTATCTCATTCACTCCAACGATCTATTTGCCTTTCGCACACTCACATTCTCGATTGCTGTTTGCTCGTGGGCTCGTCCGTTTTTCAGAGGCGATCTTTCAAAAAAGCGTACGGTTTGGGAAATTTGATGGAAAATTTATTCAACCGTTATTGATACAATTTCAATTTTCCAAGACTCCCGACTGTACGGTCCTATTTGTAGCACATCGCTCTCAAACTAATGCCCCACCTTTTGCTACCAACCTTCTAACACCCACCATTTCCAACACGCTCTGGGAGTTCTTATCGGTCGATCTTTTCCATCTTGCCACACCATGGAGCCATTTTATTCATTTTAGGTTCCGATGGTACCGTCCACCACTTCTCACCTTACTTGCGCCAGACAGAAACCAAGTTAAAGCCTGAATCTCATCAGATGAGTAGCGGTATCATCATTTACTCGGTGAAGCCCTGAGAAACGTTGTCCTCGCCTTACCCGTTTCTTACAACTGGAATCAATGAGTGCGTCGTCCCGTAACGGCTTCCGGACCAACGGTGTGAGGGGCGAATAAGGTTCAGCATTTTAACATTCTTCGCCTCACCGTGAGGCTCCAGTTTGGGGTTGGGACTCCAAGAGAATGAGAAAGTTCGAAAGTTTTAAGCCAATCGGAAATTGCAAATTGACTTCTAGCCTTGCCTTGCATTGTTTGAAATTCGCGGAAATTAGTCTAAACTACCGACGGTTGTGTAATGCGCTTGCGAGAGGGGTGTTTAACATGAGCTGAAGCTTGTGCAGGAGTAGTTGAAGTGTGCTGATCAAATTCATCGCACAGTTCTAAGCACCATTGAAGCATCGAATGTATTTAGTGTCTACTAAGTTAAGTTGAAACGCGTAGCGTCAGGATAAAATCCCTGTCGTTACAATACCCGCTGAGAGTTATTCAAGACTTTGTATAGGATTTTGTTTGAGGGGCCTGTCATGAAACAAGACTTCAATGACTGGATCGATTATGTAATAAAACTCCTACACTTCAGCTCCTCCACGAGTCTAAAATCGGTCTAGTTAAGTGATGTTTAACATACTTTGTTTTTGACGCAAGCTTTAGCAATATTACTCTCTCTCTCTCTCGCTCTCTCTCTCTCTCTTTCTCTCTCTCTCTCTCTCTCTCTCTCTCTCTCTCTCTCTACAAGTTGTAATTGGCAGGATTTTATATGCCGGCACAATTACCAATCATGCAAAACCTCTAAGTGAAAAATATTACTCATACGGAATAATATAGTTTTCCACAAAAATTGCCTAGAACATTGCTTGTGTTTATAAAAAAAAAATAGCACCCACAATTGTGAACACCATTCCGCGAAGAAACCAGATCCCAATCAAACGCAACGTCACGAACTTTTGTGTGCGGAAAGATTGCGTGTTGCCTGTCTTCCAGGTGCCGGCAGCAGCGTTGCTTAGTGGACACATGCCGATGGTTAATTAGCGTGTTTCCATCTAATGAAGTGCGGCTGCCAACGATCACGAAATGAAGAAAGTACTACGTTGCGTTTTATTCCATATTGAGCATGGAACAATCATTTAAGTAACCCATTACATTCTATCGCACAACCGCTTTCACCAGGAAAAAGATCGTACCTGGAAATGTTTGTTCATCAACTGTTCGTGGTATGAGAAAATGGTATGAATAATAATGCAGAACGTTGCTAAGTTTCATTGTATTTTTAGCGCACCTTTTTTCTTGATCTCCGACCGTGACAAATACAATTCCAGAAGGATTCCACAAATGATGTTTCAGGAGTGCATGTACAAGATGCTTTGCACGGAATTTATTCCTGGTTTTTAACTAACTCGCCTTTAAGGTAATCTTTCAGCTACGCTCCATTATTTTCAAGCATAGCGGTACAATTTTCGTGGTTTCATTTGCACGTGTACTCGAATCATAACAAACAGACAGTCAGATTTCATGTTTGCCGGTCGAAACAGATTTTCTCGAGCCAAACGACAGGCTCGTGGTCTGCTGAATTGAATCAGACGCTTCATCAAATGCTTGCACAGGGTCAACATTGCGACACATTTCGTTTGATCATCGGATCCCAGGAGCGAGAATCGCACTGGCAACCCAGAATGCCTTTCGGGAGATTCTTCATTGGAGGTTCATCTTAATCAAGTTTAAAAATTTACAAGCCACATTCTCACAGCCCAGTCTGAATGGCCGGAAAACATCAAGCCGAAAGAAACAAGCGGAAAACGACCGAGGGTACGCTGTCGGCAGCTACAGTGTCAATGAAGCTCTACCGTACGTAACCGAAACAGTTTCTCCCACTCTTTTCTGCATACCCGTTGAGAACCAGAGAGAAGAGGTGAGTGGATCGGCCAGAAGGAAATTTAAATTGCTCAGGAGTGGAAAAAAGCGCTACTATAAAATGAATCCTTAAATATTTCATTGATTACAATTTCAATGAATTATTATCTCTGAATTGCTGGATTCACATGCCAGAAAGTGATTGTATATGTACATTTGGGGAGTGAGTGTACAGCTGTACATGTGGTGTTAAATATTTCGCAACGTCTAGCACTCTAACGGGGGATGCGTTCTTAGCCAACGGAACATTCACTCACAAGCGTTTTGTTGTTTTTTTCAGCTATTTATTTTTATTTTATTTCTTTCCATTTCCGTTTCTCTGCTTTCTAATCTTTTACTATCACTTTCTTGCGAAGCGTAGGTTCCATTTTTGTGGATATATGAAGCAAAAGAGAAAGCTATACAAGATTCCTTTTTCGACCTATTGCTTTTATCTTTATCTATATCTATCTATGATAATTCTTTCATATTTTAGCTGCCCGCGCAACAATCTAGCATCAACAAAATCTTCCATTGCATGTACTTCAAATCATGAATGAAGAAACTTATCGATTCTTTCAGTTTTTTTCTTCTATATAACTTATTATTCAATACAGTAGTAATTATATTTGACAGTGAAAAATATCAACACCACAGCATCAAAACGACATTTTGAAGTTAATATTTGAGTTCATATAAACTGCAAACAACAACAAAGAGCACTCAAAACCATCTACGAAATTCTACACGGGAACACACAAAATAAGAATCTTCAAAAAGATCCGCATAAGTTCACCCCTTTCGGTTTTCATCATCAGCATAACACGTTTTTTGTCCTTTCTCTCCTGGATTCGACAGCATGTATTCGTTCCTTTATTAATTTACCCTTCGTCATTTGGGGTCGAATATTTGTATTCAATGCGACCGCTTTCACTCGGAAACGACCGTCCGTGGGAAATGGTAGGACAGGAATAGGTTGATAATTTAAATTGTTCCCTTCATCTCCTAATGTACGAATTTCTTTGGGTGCTGACGATAGGGCCGCATTTAAATGTAGGCGCGATATACATTTGCTGGAAGAGAAAAGTTCTATTAAACTGTGAGAAATTCTTAAAAAAAAAAGTGGAATGCATAAAATAGATCCATGCCGAACCATGCCCGGTCACCAAATGTGGACCATCCATCGCATCATCACTCGATATCATGACCGAAACCCCAAATGCGTTTAATGTATTCAACCTCATGGCAGGGAGGATTTATTCAAAACCAATACATATCCCCCTTGCAAGAATGAATGGAAAACTGGACGGATGAAAATGCAAAGAAAACCCAGTGGACACTATCCTCGTCAATCGGAAGAAATACATCCTTTTCTCGTCCACCCGTGGCTGGTTTCTATTCGCCGTCCTCCCTTCAGACAGAATCTCTTCATTCTCTGGACGTTTCCCCATTGCAGGAGTGAAATTATTTAAGAGATTTGGGACAGACTAGGCACTGATGTTTTTCGTTCATAGGTCTTCTCTTTCACCTGTGGATACGATAGCACATGTTTTCTTGCACTTTTGTGTTGCCACTTTAAGTGATTCAGTGAAGTATTCTTTTCAATTGTTATACAACACTGGTTAAAGGTTAATTTAGTGTGTTCTATTTACAATTTTGGCAGCTACATTCTTTACGTAGTTAATTTAAACTTCATGTAGCAGGATGATGAAGTCTCGGTAGTTTATAGCACAATGTCGAAAGGTTTATCATTTTTAGCTTCTTTTCAATTTAGCTTATATGTCCAGTCTTATCTTAATAAAATGCAAGCAAATTGAAACAATCCCCACAACAACCACATTGTTTGCATTGTTTTAACAAATCAGTATTTCCAGATCACTATCTTGCCTATCCAATAAACCTCATACTCGTACCAATGATAAAACATGCAAAACATTTTCCTGCCCCTACTGGTATCAACAGACTGACTTGAACTTCCACTCCTACGAACGATTTTGTAAAGAACTTACCACTCCCGATGACCAAATGCAAAAAACCACCACTCCAAGGGTGATAGGAATCCCAAAGAAAAACATCTTTTTGTCAAACCATCCCAACCATCCAATCGTTCTGTGGTGTATCGAAAGAGAAAGCTACATTCTTGAATCTGCGAGCCTGATTTTTTTCCCTCGATTTTTATTTGTCTATTCTCCATTCCGTGTAACCATCGGTTTATAAAATAATGCAGCCTTTCGAAAACGAGGGGAACAATACAAAAAACGGGCCATAAAAAGTCGAACCCACTAGACCAGAAAACTGCTTGTAATTCCCGGATTTTATATTTGTTCCCTATCAATCGAATGATTAATGACCGTAAGCAGTAACAGCACCAGTAGCAGCAGCAGAAGCATCGTTTCCACAAAAAAGAAGTATCGTTTCAGCTGGAAAATTAATGTGTTTGTTAGGGTAACATCAATAGAAGGTGAAGCAAGCTCTCGTGAGGATTTCTTGTCGTGTGAACTTTAAAACTGAAATCGAGAGCAAAAGATGAAGTGTAGGAGAAATTGAAGTCATGTAAGAATAACCGGTTATAGTAAGATAGAAAGTTTATGTATGAGCTATAAAGTTTATTTATTAAATGGTATTGGTAACCAGTTTGAATGTTTTAAAAAATAGTATGTTTTTCAATGGTTTAATATTTCATTAACTTAACATTTACTGAACTAAATACTAAGCTGCGGACGCCAGCCATCACATGACAAGACCGGATATGGAATCCGGACCACCACTTAGTACGCAGAACTGGCTATCCAACTAAAGGTAAAATCAAGTCAAGTAAGCCACACACAGCAGGCCGAGACCTCCCGAGGTTATAGTTTCTAACAAAAAAGAAGAATAAGAATCATTAAGCTAACAGCAATCTCCTTCGGCTGGACGACTAAAGCAAGCTGACTAGACGATGCTGTGAAGCGTTCCTCTAGCTGAATTTCTCACGGTGGTAAATGGCATGTGAACATTCCTGTTGTATAAGATTCTAAGTAGATGCTTGAGAGTCACGTTCCGCAACGCTAGGTACCAAGATGCAACACCGTGTGGAAAACATTCTGCGCATTGCTATATAAATTCATTAAATCATTTTATTTGCCAGTTATTGAAAATCACAACAGTCATACACACTCGTATGCTTTAAATCTACAACAAAAACAGCACGAGTACAACAAACTCAGTTTCAAAAAACATATAAATGAATTTAATATAAAAAAAACGAAACACACTAAAGCCACCAGAAATACTCAAATGACTCGATTGACGATCATAAAACGTCGTTTCAGTACGCAAGAGTTGTTGATGGTTTCAATTAAGCCACAAGAAGGGAAAATGCTTCATCTTTTCCTACTCCCTCTCTGTTGCAGCATTCAGTGAAAACTATGGGGTGGGATGTGAAAACGTGAAACACATCCTGTACAATGAGCTTTTTCCGGCAGCAAACAACGAAACCCCGAATGATAAAGAGCGTTGGCGCGAAATATTATCCATCTGGCGATTCACACTCGGCCTTTTTTGTTGTTACTTTTTTTTTAATTCATTTGACCACGTGCAAACGCTTCCTCGTTCGACTCGTTTCATTATCCTCCTTTGCTTGATTGCATCGTGTTCGTGTGCTTTCTATTTTGCCTTACTCGGCCATCGATACTTTCGGGCGCGTTTTTATTATGTACGTTTTGCACATCGGATCAAATTCCATTCAACGTTCATCACTGCACACGGTTATGTGATACTATTCAAAGGAAACACAAGCAACCGCGTTCAGTTTTCATCTGCTTCATACCACTTAATTTGTGTGTGTGTGTTTTTTTTACTCGTTTTATTCTTCCATTTCTGCTGCGATCCGAGTAAGTATTTCCTTATATCCTGTTCCCATCGAAATAAAACTCCATCGAGCATGAGTGATTTTAACGGTTTTGCCATTAAAGCAAGAGGCGATTGATTTCGGTTTAGTAACTTACAGCATCATCGACAGTATTAACTAACATTTTCCTTTTTTGGGGTTTCATTTGGCACACTTACCTCTCATCATAAAATGGGATCGAGTGGTCACAGAGAGAAGTGGATCAAATTGCAATCGATCGATGCGCGATACCACTGTAATGCATTTGTACAATATATAAAGCGCAATCTTTAATACAAAAACACATCTGCCTCGGCCAGACCATAGAACTTAAAGCCTGTAGATCAAAATCAAGAAACAGTTTTACATCGTCAATTCCATTTCAATATTCAATAAGCATCGTTTTCATCCAAAGCTGTTTTCCATCCAATGCTTGAAGTCGGCGTTCGTCAGCGACGTAGCGATATAGGGTAAACATTTTTCACTTTCATCCTCTTTTATTCTGGATCCATTGTCGACAAGACGAACGCTTGCAGAACATTTGGTATCTACTATTTACTACACCCGCACGCGTGAATAATAAAACCGCTAAGTTCAAGAACCTTATCGATAGTACTCGAACAATCTCTATGTTAAACTCAGTTCTGGCTCCCGCTACTGACTACGCAAAAGTTCCCATGTACGTTTTGTCATTTCATTGTTGTTTTTTTTTTTAACTTTATTTCATTCTTTTCCATCCGTTATATTTACACACTCTCCATGCTTCCGTGATTCGCACACGGTACGTTGTGTGCTTAATGGTTGAGGGCAAAAGAGAATATTGCGAGAAGTGTTGTATCTAGCTGATTTATGGTTGTAAATAGATTAGGTGGCTCAAACACATGCAGCCACATTTGAATATACATCTCGCAGTGTAAAATTAATTCAATGTTCGCTTGTTCAACCAACGCAAACCCAACACTACAGCTGAGAGCTGCTCGTCTCAATCTGAGGCTAGGCACTAAACTTAAAGATTACAATAAAAAAAAACTCAATAAGCTAAGTCTGGGCGCAGTTAAACTTTAACTTCCGTCCATGCAGCCCTAAAGTTGAAGGCCATATGTGCACGGGTGTCATGTGAAGCGCACGGTAATTCGATACGTCCATATCCTGCATGTCCTGTCACTAGCGAACTTCGATTTTGTTCATACTTCGAAATCGAAATCGGATTTGCTTTTCACTATTGCTTTCCCATCCCTATTTCCAATGCTTTTTGTACGGCGGATGCGAATCGTCTTCAAACGAATTTCTTGCTCGCATCCTCCACAGTTGTGCCTGTGCCTGTGAGCTCAAGATACTCTTGAATCGTGGTGGATCAAAGCAAAAGCCCCAGCACCAGGTGGATTGAATTACGAACACTTCCGGCTACAAATTGATTCTCGAAGGTACCCGTCTAATGTACTTGAATGTCGTCCCTGTGGAGGTTTATTTATTTATTTACATATGTACTTTTTGTTTGCTATTTTTGTTTAAATTTTCTTCGTAGCGCTACCGTCTACTTCCCTTTTGTTTTTGACCCATCTCCCAATAAATAAAATCAAAAGCTTCATTTGAGCAAATCATGGATGCACCTAGTTTCAAACAGCTTGTTTTTGAACATCTTTAAAAAACAACTTAAAGATTTAGTACACATAGACACAATTGAAAAGACTTTACCTCACTCAACACCCAAACAACCACTCAAAAAAACAACCAAACCACAACACCACCTCGACTAACCGCACAAGGAAGGCATAAGTCGCAGAACCAGATTAATTCAAATTGGAAATTAATTCGATACCGGACGGCACTCCATCAATTTCCTCGAAAGTCATTTGTCGAACAGCTGTCGAAGGTGAAGCACCATCGGGAGAGATATTTACCGCCGTAGCTAATGTTTAACAAAAACCGAAAATAGGTTCCATTCACAATGAAAGTGTGGTCGAAAAAGGGAAGTTGCTGCTCCGGATGCCTCCTTCTGTTCAGTTTTTTTTTTAATATAACCGCCAGTTTAAGTTCAATCAAATTATATGTCACAGCTGTGTCGTGGCAGGAAATGTAGGAAGTGATTTTGGATTTCAGCGGAGAAGTTTGTTTTGTCGTTCTGTTTGCATCTTTCCGCATTGAGTGAAATAGTCTAATAATCGCGATTTTAGTGAGGTTTATGAAAATCAAACTTAAAACTCAAATCATTGAAGCTTGCTTGATGCCTATTTTAATTCCAAAATGTTTTGTTTATAAAGCATTCTCATGTTATGTCCGTGTGTTTATAATTTTTTTTGCCGCATTGCGCACCACGGGCATAATTTAGATTCAACTTATTAGTTCCATTTCGAAGAAGTGATTTTCACTCCCACTCTTACGCTCATCTTGTCAGACACATCTGGATATCTTAACTCCGTTCCATCGTCATATCCTAAACTCGGCACAGCTGTTTCTCTAACCAGCCCATCAACACTTTGTCCCACTCCTCCCGGGGAACGGAAAATATCGACACGAAACGGTTCAGGAACTTTTCACGAATCGAGACGGCGAGAAGCACCATGCTAGGCGAGGTTTGCTGCTGACGAGAACATGTTTATGCTGCTGCGAAGTGTTTATTGATTATTTGATCGACAGATGGTGTCAGCTCTGCAGCTAGGTAGCCCATCAATATGGAAAAACTCCACTCAGGATCAGGATGGTGGAAAAGATCCATTTCGTTTTCATTAAAGATTCACCCTTAGCAAACCGCACCATTCTCAAAACCGTTGTGTTGTGAGCCGGTATACACAAAATCGCCTGAAAGTGAAAGGCTCTTATGTTTTGCTTTTGTTTAAAATAGCGACCCGTTAACGATAAATTTAAAAGCGCCTGAGAGCTGGGTCCTATTTTTATCCAAAGCTGGTCCAGAAGAGTACGTATTTGTTCGGGGGAGTCATTCGTGTACCCTTCTTCGAACAAGCTGTTAGCAGCCGGCTACTTCCACTGCTGGAAACCAAACGGTAGTCCATCGCTTTTCATATTGAAGCGCTTACCATGTTCCGATTTGAGAGTTGCTTTAATGCTTCCAGTGTTTAGCTATCCGTACATACAATAAGGAACATAATATCATTCTCCACTCCGTGTGTTGATGGGTCAAATTGATGAAACCATCACAATGAGCATCAAATCATTCAACAACCATCAGAATAATAAAGCCGTTACACTCCATCTCGTTTCCTCACCAGACGGTATTTCTCGTTAGTTCATCTCCCAGAACGAACACTATTTGCCATTCCACACTACCACCCGAGGGATAGTGAGAAGATGGAGCAGCAGTAGGAATGGTAGTACCTTTCCGGGCATCTTCGCAACGAATCAAAGAATCCCCCATCAATCTTTTTTTGCCGACTACTCACCACCGACACCTAGGGATCTCCAATGGATTATATTTCATACTCCCTTTTTCTTTCCCTTGCTGTTCTGTGCCGCATCAGCTTCGGTTCGTGTTCTTCCAGTATCACCACCCAAGAAGCAACAAAAAGAAAGAAAAATGAAACAGTAATACCAACAATCCGTTTTTCATCATTCCATCCGCTAGGGTAAAAAGTAGGAAACAAATTTGTTTGTTTTGATTTCCCTTTTTTATCAAACAAAAAAAAATTGCTTGTCAACAGAAACGTGGATTGGCAATGAAATCCGTAATGCCGTGTTTATTTATAATAATGTGTACATACTGCTGCTGCACGCATAGGTCAAACGTAGAATACTATCATACAAAATATTCATTAACTTTATTTGATTGGCTCTAAGCGTGGTGGCGTATCTTACTAGCCGACCCATAGCACAACTTGTTTCGACAGACACAAAAGACCAACAAATGACGGGTGGTTTTTATTATGAGGCAGATAAAACCCCTCCCCATGAAACCATTACACCCATGGCAGCACACTGGCAAAACTTTTCAAATACATGTTAAACATATAAAAACCCACATCAGCAAAACACGACACGAGTTCTGGCAAGAAAAAAAAATTTGAAAAATTTAGCTCATTTCGGTGTTAGGGCGTGGCGGGACGGCTTTGGTAGTATTTCATTCACTGCAGCACCGAATTGATTCCGGATACTTTGAGGCCTTGAATGATGAAGCCAGACGCAATACGAAGTCCATAAAAGGTAGCAGGTAAAATTGCCTCAACTGTAACCAAAAAAAAAAAAAGGAATTCTGCCCGCTCTCGAAGGCAGCTTTCATTCATTCAACATTTCCGGCCACAAATCATTGGATCCCGTTACGAAGCACGTGCAGTCGTTACCGATACAGTACCGACTGTTGCCTCTTTTAGCGTTTCACTACGGTAGCACAGGTATAAAGTAAAACTAAGACTATTTTTCTCCGGCATGTAGTTCGTATCCAGATTTACTCTGCTACAATGGGTGATGGGACCCATTCACATAAAACTGTCCAAGAATCAACCTGAAAGAAGTCGGTGGCACTGTGGCTGAAGGAAGACATTGTTGCCCGTCGCCATTCGAGCTAACCACGCAACGGCAGTACGTGCAGTAATCGTTTCAATATCCGCCGGCAATTTGCTCCATTACCCAGACACGCATCCACAATATCATCGCACCGGCATAAAGCCCGGCACATCCGCCAAGACACACACCCACACACCTGTGTACGTAGAGATAATAACAGGCGGAAACAGCCAACCAGCGACCTGGGGTTTATAGCGGATTTGAGCCAAGTTCCCCGGGAAGGTTAGGGCTCAGCCACAATGCAAACGGTAGTCGCACCGTTATCGTTGATGTTAATGTCGATGTTCGAAAATGGGCAGAAGTGGCAGCCACAAGCAGAAAGACGGAGAGATGGGAGAAACCGTGTAGCGCAAACTGGGATCGCAAGATGAAAGATCGCACCAGAAGACGTGCGAGCACTTGGAGGAAATGAAAGAAAATTTTCCAGCATCAAGAAGGTAACGAGTGGTTGTTAAAGAAACGAAACACTGGCAACGAATGATAAAGCTGGTGGGTGTAGTAGTGGAAACGCGCAAATTAGAGCGAAATTTTCTTTTACATGATCAGTGGAAGTTTGTTTTCTGTCAGAAAAAAGCAAGAGAGAGAGAAAGAACAGTAGGCAGTATCGCACGAACGCTCGCGAAGAACGCTCTTGGATCTGATTGACTGAGGCATAATAAGGGCTAAAAGAGAATGGGAGAAGAGTGAAAGGGTCAAACGATGGGTAAAAAGTTATGCATTTTACTAACTCCCTTTTAAAAGGGATTCTTTTGCGTTTGGTTTATGTTTCCGAAACGAGTGCGATTCGTGCGGGAATGGTGGGTAATGAAGCTTCGTGAGCGGAAAAAAATGACAGCCCAAATGTACGACATTTGTAGGAAGTGACGAGTGTAGCTATAAATTGTAAAGAAAGAACGCATTACGGGAGCACCGAAAGCATGAACCACCCGTTTTTAAACCACGAATGCTGGATTATTCTAACAGGCGAAGAAAAGCATTTTCTGCAAACATTTAAAATATGATTAGTTCTTAGCCACAATACTACAACTTTTAACGGCACGTGTATGCTAAGTTTACCACCTTTTGAGCTTTAGAACAAATATCGAGCCCTAACTACTTTTCCAACTTTTGTTTCCCCCTGCATCGCACACCATGGCAATTGAATTTATAATCAGCATTCGTGCACAGTTATCCCTATTTATTTTTTTTTAATACTTCCCCTTACACGCGCTCCAACATCCACTGCATAAATGAACGCCAAGGGTAAAAGATGGTCCTGTGCGACCTGAACAATTATATATGCACACACACAACCGTGCGAACCGCCAACACAAGCGAGTGAACTGGAAAATCGCGCCCTAGTGCGCTCACTGTGCTTCTTTTTGTTTAAGTTTCCCCACACAAAGAAATTCGCTCCAGGAGAGCACCCTCGCGGGTGCTGTTAACAAACAAAGCCGTATGACTTGTGGCGCTCAGGGCAGGCTTCGTTACAACCGCGGCCAAGTGCTGCCGCACGGGTTTTAACTAGAAGTTTTTGCTATCACACCACTTACCGCTAATATTCTCGCCTGTGCCCAATTTCCGGTGTTACTATGAAGCGCGGACGAGACGCCGGTACATACTACTACCCGTGTGCCTATGAATTTACTCCAAGCGCAGCGTTCAACTTTCAGAGGGTCGAATGTCAGCCACCAAAAACTAGCTAACAACTTGGAAGCAGCTTCCGAGCTGGCAGCTGACTCTTTGGGCACACTCTGCACCACTCGCTTGCTTTGTCATACGATATGGGCTCTGGAAGGAAGGTTGGAATCGATTCACCTGGCCCTGCCGAGCGTTGTGTGTGTCAACTCCGCCTACCGTTGACTTAATGTAAGCAATCAAAGTTTTGCTTTGACTCCCTGCTTCGGGTCGTTTCTACGGGTTCCTGTATGCACCGCACAGGACCTGTCTACCGCAGTGCCAAGAGGTTCTTGAAGAAACGGAAGCTTTATCTTGCGACAGCGACTATATTTATGATACTTTCTTTAGACTTCTCGGCTGGTTTGCTGGTGCCACTAAGTAAGACCACACTCCCGATAGCTCTGTGTTTCAATCTTACGCCCTGTGTAGCGACACATCTTAACTTTCGAAGTATGTAGTGAACGTAGAAAAATATTTTTAGAAATCGTTAAAAACATTGTTCTGATATGAATCGAAAACACATCGTTATGAAATATTAGGAAACAAAAATCAATTCAATACCTACACCACTTCTTCATCAAACGTCTACTATCCAGTAAAGGCAATAAATTTGTATTACCATCCGAAAACCTGAGGCAGCTGCCGCTTAAAGTAAGTCATGTTAAATGATTACGGTGCAGGAAGATTTGCGCTGCACAAACTTGAAGCGAATGGTACATCGGAGCGTCACTTCTGGACGCTTCATAAATTAATGCTGGCTGCATGCACTACTCCCTTCCCAAATGTTTGCACTACAGACCAGCACATCTGCCGTGGCACATGTTGACAATCATAAGCGAGCAAGCTATGATAGAGTCTCCCATTGCTAGTGCTGCCATAAATGCAGAACGTCTATCTCTGATGACCAGCACACCGGGGGCATCGTACAACAAGACTTTAATGCTTTCTGACTCTTCCCAACACGCTGAACCATCGCCGTGTGACTGAGGATGAATTCCTGGGACGCACGGCATCCGTGCGGCTGAGCTGTGTGGCAAGGAATAATATTTTTTTATGCAAATCATTTGCCTTCTGACAGAAAAGGAGTTGGGCTGATGAGGGGGATGGGAGAGGTTCGGGACGATAACAATGTGTCCGAGCACTGTTGCATGCGAGTAACGACCGGCACCGGCAAAAAGCAGGAA
>KZ062223.1:63806-75153 GCA_002091835.1 Anopheles maculatus
GCAGGAATGACTAATGCCGGCCGAGTTGCTCCAAAACAATCTTTACCGAACAAATTGCAATTCCGAAGTTCCGGCAGGAGCGAATATTTACACTACGGGACCGGCCATCGATCGGACACTCCCGTATGATGCAGTGACTTTTCGAGCCATTCACAATTTGTGCTACCACTAGTCCGAAACGTACGATGCAAATGGCACAAAGTTTTGCAACTGGAACGCTCAGATGACCTGATCCGTGATTGCAGTTTTGTTTGTTATTTGAAAATGAATTTGCTATGCAGTTCGGGGTCATCTTGAAGGGTCTTCTGCGAGCTCGAGGACGCTCTAGTCTTAGTCTATTCAATTGTTCTATCACTCTCTACACTCTCCATTTCATTCCCTATTTTACCAATAATGCGGAGGACAGTTAGCCGTGTTTAGATAAGGACTTGCTATTTGTACGTGTGTTGCAAAATAGTACCATTCGGCTGGGCGCATTGGTCCCAAACTCGGTTAGATGAGTTGCTTAGCTTGGGAGCCATATTACTGTATAGACGCAAGACCCTTAGTAGCGGTGCGACGACTGGACGAATGACATCGACAAAGTGATGTTATATATCTTCCACATCCCTTTATGTCAGGCAAAAAAGGACTCCATACTCCCGTGGGAACACCTCATGCTCAGCAAATGGCATCTTTAAAACGCACCAGTTTCCAGCAAAAGTAAATCGGAAAAGTTAGCACCACTGCTACCAAGCGACAGAAACGGAAATTAGTTTGGTTTCCGTCGGTCCCGTAACTAATTAAAACTTGATAACTTTTTTTGAACCCGGATCTCCTAAGAAGATTGGTTAAAAGCAGTGCGTATGAGAGCATGTATGTGTGTACGTTTGTGCATATAAAGTAATGTACGGAGGTGTGAGTTGCAAGCAGCAGTCAAAATCAATACCTGCACTTTCACCTGCTCTCTCCCTGCCCTGTACTAGTATTACTTGCGTCGTAATTCGTCTTGCGAAAAAAAGAGACTCAAAAAAGCAGGCAATTCCCAAAACGCATCTACCAAATTCCGACGCACCATGTACGCAGCATGCGAAGTAAGTGTCACTGTAACGTTTCCACCATTAAAACTCTCTCTCCACTGAAGTAAGCTCCTCGCCCTTGCTACGAGCTACGAAATTTAATAACCGTCTCGGTACTCCAACAAAATCCCCGCACTGCGGAAGCCACCACCACATCCGCATGCATCGGTAAGGATATATGAAATCCCTCTCGCACATTCATGCGCTACAGTGCGGGAGAGCTAAATATTTTGTTTTGTGTTTAATGTTTATGTTCAGCAGCAATGATACTACCATACTACTACAACTACGACTTTTTCATCTGTTAGATACGAGAAGAGATATCGCGATATGTTTCCAACGCAACCATGTAGCATAGCGTAAAAAATAAATCACAAGCGGATAGAAACTTTGACCGATATGCGACTAACTTTTGACCGTTCAGATAGATGTACCAGTTATTCCCGTGAGAACATAGTCATACCAAGAATCTCGACGAAGTGTTAAATCTCCTGTACGAACCTATTGCCATCTGCCATCATCTATTCGTAAAACGGCTACGATACTTAAGCTAATCGCTTTATGATCTCCATTGTCTTCATAGGACCGATAGCGCTTCCCGATCGACGGGTTAAGCAATAAAACGACATCCATTCACTGATTGATTGCCAACTGTACGAACCTAATGATGGGAGGTATGTACGCGTTAAGTCCTCTCCATCACTACATTATTACACCATCAGTGTGCATGATTCCGAGTAACACGCACCACAAGGGTTTAGTGGACTGGAGACAGGTGTGTAATGATAAATGATAACCCACTTGGCATGATGCTTTATTATCACACTCAGTCGAGCTGCTATTGTGTATCGCTATATTCACTTTGAATGGGTCAGTCCTAACTGAGCGGCTGAGATGTGAACTTGAATACGATATCTGTATACTGAACTGAACTTTCGGTCACGGTAATCTTTCCCATAGCAGGGCGTTCCTCTCAAATAACAACCGGCGAATGGTTTCATTTGTGCAAAGTGAAGAATATTTATTAGCTCTTGGAAATAATGTTGCAGTTCTGGATTATTTTTAGCTTGAATTTTCCTAAAAAGGGTTCATTCGTTTCGCGATCAACGTGAAACTTCATCCCTCGTTGTTTTATTTAGCTTACATGTGATTTTCAAGGAGGCTGTCAAACAGGGCAACTGTACCTGAAATTCGGATTACAGATATTCCTGGCATTAGGGTCTGCGTAGGTGTATACACATTCGCAGGACATGGTTGAATTAATTGCATTCAAAGGAATCCTCCACTGAAAGGTGCTAAACGGATAGCTAACACAGCTTCTACAGTTCAATTGCATACTGTACAAAGCAAATTATGCTTGTTGTGGCGCACCAAAACACCCCGGCTTATAGCTATTGAGCTAGGATACCTAATAAAGCTTACCGAAGAGCTCGGTTAATAGCTACCCTTCGACTAATGGCATCAATGTTGCCTTTCTCTCGGATCGGAAAACAATCCAATGAACGTTGCACGCTCGACTAGCATCGATTGAAGATAAACCTCTATGTTCATCCATGCAAACCATTGTCGCTGCTCTCCCGCCTTCTATCTTTTTCTCTTTGAATCGAAAACACATCGTTATGAAATATTAGGAAACAAAAATCAATTCAATACCTACACCACTTCTTCATCAAACGTCTACTATCCAGTAAAGGCAATAAATTTGTATTACCATCCGAAAACCTGAGGCAGCTGCCGCTTAAAGTAAGTCATGTTAAATGATTACGGTGCAGGAAGATTTGCGCTGCACAAACTTGAAGCGAATGGTACATCGGAGCGTCACTTCTGGACGCTTCATAAATTAATGCTGGCTGCATGCACTACTCCCTTCCCAAATGTTTGCACTACAGACCAGCACATCTGCCGTGGCACATGTTGACAATCATAAGCGAGCAAGCTATGATAGAGTCTCCCATTGCTAGTGCTGCCATAAATGCAGAACGTCTATCTCTGATGACCAGCACACCGGGGGCATCGTACAACAAGACTTTAATGCTTTCTGACTCTTCCCAACACGCTGAACCATCGCCGTGTGACTGAGGATGAATTCCTGGGACGCACGGCATCCGTGCGGCTGAGCTGTGTGGCAAGGAATAATATTTTTTTATGCAAATCATTTGCCTTCTGACAGAAAAGGAGTTGGGCTGATGAGGGGGATGGGAGAGGTTCGGGACGATAACAATGTGTCCGAGCACTGTTGCATGCGAGTAACGACCGGCACCGGCAATCAGCAGGATTAAAACTTGATCAATTTTTTATGAACACGTATCTACTAAGAAGATTGGTTAAAAGCAGTGCGTATGAGAGCATGTATGTGTGTACGTTTGTGCATATAAAGTAATGTACGGAGGTGTGAGTTGCAAGCAGCAGTCAAAATCAATACCTGCACTTTCACCTGCTCTCTCCCTGCCCTGTACTAGTATTACTTGCGTCGTAATTCGTCTTGCGAAAAAAAGAGACTCAAAAAAGCAGGCAATTCCCAAAACGCAACTACCAAATTCCGACGCACCATGTACGCAGCATGCGAAGTAAGTGTCACTGTAACGTTTCCACCATTAAAATTCTCTCTCCACTGAAGAAAGCTCCTCGCCCTTGCTACGAGCTACGAAATTTAATAACCGTCTCGGTACTCCAACAAAATCCCCGCACTGCGGAAGCCACCACCACATCCGCATGCATCGGTAAGGATATATGAAATCCCTCTCGCACATTCATGCGCTACAGTGCGGGAGAGCTAAATATTTTGTTTTGTGTTTAATGTTTATGTTCAGCAGCAATGATACTACCATACTACTACAACTACGACTTTTTCATCTGTTAGATACGAGAAGAGATATCGCGATATGTTTCCAACGCAACCATGTAGCATAGCGTAAAAAATAAATCACAAGCGGATAGAAACTTTGACCGATATGCGACTAACTTTTGACCGTTCAGATAGATGTACCAGTTATTCCCGTGAGAACATAGTCATACCAAGAATCTCGACGAAGTGTTAAATCTCCTGTACGAACCTATTGCCATCTGCCATCATCTATTCGTAAAACGGCTACGATACTTAAGCTAATCGCTTTATGATCTCCATTGTCTTCATAGGACCGATAGCGCTTCCCGATCGACGGGTTAAGCAATAAAACGACATCCATTCACTGATTGATTGCCAACTGTACGAACCTAATGATGGGAGGTATGTACGCGTTAAGTCCTCTCCATCACTACATTATTACACCATCAGTGTGCATGATTCCGAGTAACACGCACCACAAGGGTTTAGTGGACTGGAGACAGGTGTGTAATGATAAATGATAACCCACTTGGCATGATGCTTTATTATCACACTCAGTCGAGCTGCTATTGTGTATCGCTATATTCACTTTGAATGGGTCAGTCCTAACTGAGCGGCTGAGATGTGAACTTGAATACGATATCTGTATACTGAACTGAACTTTCGGTCACGGTAATCTTTCCCATAGCAGGGCGTTCCTCTCAAATAACAACCGGCGAATGGTTTCATTTGTGCAAAGTGAAGAATATTTATTAGCTCTTGGAAATAATGTTGCAGTTCTGGATTATTTTTAGCTTGAATTTTCCTAAAAAGGGTTCATTCGTTTCGCGATCAACGTGAAACTTCATCCCTCGTTGTTTTATTTAGCTTACATGTGATTTTCAAGGAGGCTGTCAAACAGGGCAACTGTACCTGAAATTCGGATTACAGATATTCCTGGCATTAGGGTCTGCGTAGGTGTATACACATTCGCAGGACATGGTTGAATTAATTGCATTCAAAGGAATCCTCCACTGAAAGGTGCTAAACGGATAGCTAACACAGCTTCTACAGTTCAATTGCATACTGTACAAAGCAAATTATGCTTGTTGTGGCGCACCAAAACACCCCGGCTTATAGCTATTGAGCTAGGATACCTAATAAAGCTTACCGAAGAGCTCGGTTAATAGCTACCCTTCGACTAATGGCATCAATGTTGCCTTTCTCTCGGATCGGAAAACAATCCAATGAACGTTGCACGCTCGACTAGCATCGATTGAAGATAAACCTCTATCTTCATCCATGCAAACCATTGTCGCTGCTCTCCCGCCTTCTATCTTTTTCTCTCCCTCGCCCTCTCTCTCCCTCTCTCTCTCTCTCTCTCTCTCTCTCTCTCTCTCTCTCTCTCTCTTTGCTCCTGAATTAATTTCCACGACTTTAGCAGCGATTAGTTATGTTTGCTGGTACTTGCGATAATCGCCTCCTACACAAGTACGTGCAGATGCTGGTGGTCTTGCTTAAGGCTTCACAACATTAAAATCCAATGGAAGGAATTCGAAAGATTAATACCTACATTTATTTTCCTACTGTGAATTGGGTACACAAACACACACTCACATTTTCCAGGTATTCCCTTCCCCATACCTTAAACCTCTGCAGTGGTGCTTAATTTATTCCATACCGTTCGAGTGCAGCGTGTTAATTAGCGCAATTACAATTGTTAAATGATTCCATCTGGCCTCCTCAATATGTTATCTTTGTATCTGTGTGATATGTGTATATACAACTCCCTGTATCACACACACACACACACACACACACACACACACACACACACACACACACACATACACATACACACACACAAACACATACACATACAAATACACACACACACCCTCTTCGCTAGATTATTAAATTGACTACAAAATTGAAACCGCTCCACTTCTCACGCTCAACTAAACGATCCTCTTGGCTCCTTGGCAGCAGTGTGCTAGAAAAAAAGCAATAAAAGCTCGTAAATTTTTTGTAACTTTAACGCATCTCAACGGTACCACCAATTGAGCTGCGCAACATCAAAAAAATGAATATAATCTTCAGCGCTCCTTCTGTGAAGGTTTTTATACGTTCGTATGGGGGCGCCTGGTGGTTGTAAGTGAGAGAAAAAAATGGAGCCGCCTGGTGGGGCATTAAAAATTCAAATACTGCGCACCCTAATGAAGTCTTAAATTTTCCACCACTATAAACACGCATCCATACACCATACCTCCAAATCTTGTTAATGATCCACTTGGCTCAGGTGAGAAATGGTAATGTATAAAGTACAAATACGCTTCCACTGTCAGGTGTGTTTTTGACATTCTTTCAACGCACGCTGTCGTTAAAGTTTTCTCAAGAATGTTGCTGAAATATGTTAGGCATTCGACCTGCTCGCTCTTATGCAAATAATGCAAACTTTTTTCTACCAAGGCTACACTTTTGCGATTTGCCACTTTAGCATGGCCAACTGCCGTGCGCTGTTGGTTGTCATACGTGGTAGACTATAGTTTGTACGTATAATAGCATCCCCTATACCGCAAAGCAATGCTCGTTGTTCCCATTTATACAAACTAGCTTCCCAGATTTCGCTTACATTTAATTTCGTGCTGAATTATTTTCGCTTCCCATTCGGAGACGAAAAGATCCCTGCTGGTTCATTTGAGCTACTTAATGCTTGGGACACTCAGCACGAGTGAACACATCGCTGGAGTGATAGTATTTTTCATTTTTCATTCTTTTGACCTTCTCTAAACTCCCTAGTGCTTACGGCTAGTTACGGTTTGGGCATTATCCATGGTGAAAGAATGTAATTGACTCGCCAGGACCAAAAATACAATGGCTGCGTAAATATACGTCAGATTGTTTGACCAAACATGCAAGATATTTGAGAACAAATACTATTCTGGGTTAGCTGAATCAAATGGTGTATATTGCATAATATCTTCCGATATTCCAACGGGCACTGTTTTTGTAAAATGAAAAATGAAATAAGATTATACATTTCCAAATTAGTATTTTGGGGAATGAGTTTAGTAGTACAATTAGCGAGTAAAATAATTTATTCTCTTGAATAAAACAGTTTTATCCACAAATTAAAGCTTTAAACTATCGTTAAAGGAAGCCCTTCCTAGCTTATAGTGTATTGCTTTGCTTACGGTATTAACCACCAACAAAGTTAATTTAACAAAATTTCTCACAATCCATGGTTCCAACCCAATAACCATCAAATAAAATTTGCAACAGGAATGTAATAAAACGCCGAGATATGCTAATCATACGCCCATCACCGCAACTCATCAACCCTAACCATTGTGTAATCCAGGGTTTTTTTTTGCTCTAGAAAAATTAAACGTCGAAATTAAAATAAATAATCACACGTCACTGCTACCGGCACAACTATATGCAGGATCTTTGATAAAGCAACGTTCTGCTAAAAAAAAAAGTTTCAATTAAGCACCAACACCATCCGCAAACAATGATGCCAAAACCTTTCGCAGCAAACCAAAAGACAAACGGCCGTTAATTGGTTTTGTTGTGTGTTCTGGTATCGGTGTACCGAACGGTTTCATCTCCATGCTGTTTACAGGTATTGCGGTAACTGGGTAGTACGGGCACTGTACACGCACTCGTGAAAGCGGAAATGTTTACCTTTAGCTAGGACAAACCTCCATTTTATATTTTCCCTGACATCACCCGGTTCCCTATGTGTCTGTGTGTATGCGTACAAATTATTCGACACGAGAACGAGATGGGTTTGGCATGAAGGGTCGAAGAAGGTGAGATGAGGCGGTTTAAAAAGGGAAAAGGGGTTTAAAAACCAGGGAACAGCGACAAAAGTGACCATTCTCGAGAGCCGTGCTACCTTTTGTCCATTATTCTTCCGCCGCATGTTCAATTTGCTAAAAGCAGAATCTTCCTTCTTTGAAGATACCTTTTCCACGATTACCGTTTACTCAACGCCTCTTTTCATCCCAAACCAAGGGTGCGTGAGCATGTTTCCCTGGGTGTCAATTTACGATCAATTATGCTGAGTAAATGAATAGCTTCATTCATTTGGCTGATATTTTAGCGCGTTTTGCATATGGTTTGTTCTTATCTTTCACTTATTACTTTTTAGTTTTATTTACAATTTATACTTTCTCGCTCTCTCTTTCTCTCACATACACAATCTTTCCGACTCTTAATATAGTTTCTTAAGTGTACTGCTCCTTAACAAAACACCATTGTTTGTTTTGTCTTTCAACTTACATCATTATGTGCGATGTCGAGTAGATTCGATCTAGACTGGTTTTATTTACAGCACTTTCAAATAAGTATCACTGTACCATACAATCTGCCAGCAATGATGATGAGGATGAGTTTGGCACTCATCTTTCTTTCTGCTTAATGTTAATTGTTCAATTAATTTTCCGGCCAAACACGATACGGGTAGAGCAGCCTGCTGTAACCTTTCTTACCTTGTCACGCTTGCCGCATTAATTTCATGTTTAAAACGCAGGAAAAATAAAACACTTCCATGTGAAACCGGCTGAACATGGAATTTTTGTGCCCCAAGCTCCAAATGGACCTTGGTGATTGTCAGCATGTAGAGGCATAATCAGCAGACAAGCGGGAAGTATGCTTCAAGCGGGCAGGGAATTAACTATCCTATCGAGTGCTGAGATATGCGGACAGGGACGATGATCGAGAAAAGCACATACTGTGTACGGCACTTATGAAAGCTAAACCAAACGACGCAGTCCGTGTGAGTCCAGGGCAAAAAGGGATTTTCCCGGCGGGGCTTGAAAATGGTAAAAGCGAGCGGGCAAAATCGAAGCACCGAGGCATCGAGGGCAACCCCACACTCCGCTTAGAATGCGGTAGGCATAACGGCTGTTTAAATAAATAAAACACGTTATGGGCTGGAAAAGTGGATACAGTTTTTCCCGCTACTAGATGGCTGATCCTTCCAGGCGAGGGGAAAAATAGGTGGAAAGGAGAGAAGTTGAAGAAGGGAAGGAAGCATTGCAATAAGGATCGGCGGCCACGGCAGAGAGCATAGACAGGCAAAGTTTTCTACCGTGCGCGGTTGACGGTTGGTCCGGGAGCTTTTCGAGAACGATGCCACTGGGAGATTATACGGTTAACAAAAATATTACTCGCTGGTCTTTTAGCCCTTTGTACGTGTGCGAGGGCTCACTTACGGTTGGTGTGTGTGCTATCCGGGGAAAGAAAGTACTATAAGAACGAATCTACTATTGCACCATGCGATGTCCACTTCTATTCCAACGTAAAAGTAACATTAATTGAAGCCTGGTAAAAGAAAGTTTGTATTATCGCAAAGATCGTACCAACACTAAAATTGATACAAGAAAACAGATTAAAACAAGAAATTGTTCTTTAAAACATCCTGTCTACAAATGTGTTAAAGTTTTAAAAGGATTTTTTTATTCCTTTACAGTTTTGTACAATAATGAAAAACAAAACCTCATTTCATTTCACTTAGTTTTACAAATATTAGAATTCTTCGTTACCAAGCACTTGCAATCAACAATTTACCCCGAAGGCAAAAACCAGCCAAACCACCAACCTACCAAAGCATATTTAACATAAAAGGGAAGATAAAATGGTACTTAGTACACTTCGAAGCACAAAAGAAAACACGGTGATGAACTCACGAAGCACGGGCGACATTTTTGATGAGTACATTAAGGTTTAATTGTTTCCGTTCCGGAGCGCTACTGTTATTTTGTTATTTGCTCAAAAATTCATTTCCGGTGTCGTTTGCCGGTGGGAAATAAATTTAGACCCGTGCCCAATCGGTCTTAACCTTGCCCTCCACTGCAGCGTTGAATATGTATATAGGTGTGTGTGTGTGAGAGAGTGGTATGTGTTTGTTTTTATAGCACACCAACAATACCTACCAAAAAAGGAGGAGACAGCGTCCCAATGTTTCCAATGCCTTCCGACAGTGTCACTGTTTTAATGCGTACATTTATCACCTGACGTCCTAGGGATGTTTTTGAAGGGAATGTTGCTAAATAAGGCAATATAAGCTGTTTGCTTGAGGACACGTAATGCATGATTTCCTGGGTGGTGATGTGATCGTTTGCCATAATGGTTTTATCAACACATGAATGCTAAAATTTGAACCCTGAGGTGTCACGCCACAATTTGACGGACAGCTCCACAAGTGGTTCGCATTGGCTTTGAGTGTGTGCAGCTATTTTCGTACAGCATTGCTCAGTAAACTCTTGAGTCATTCACAGCATCATTCTGAACAAATCATGTCAGATATATTTTTTTACATGTAGAAATTTAATATCTGGAAATATTTATTAAAATATGTATCTAGAAATTCGTATTTTATTATATGAAACAAAATTAAAATATCAACTACATCTATTTAGCATTTGTCCATACCTACGCGGATGATGGTCTTTACCGATCTGTTGAAAAAAGAGGGAAAACTACCATCTTTAAAGTACTCTATTTTGTTTCTTATTTTGCAATATTTCTAGAACCTATCAATCCGTCTTACAGCGTCCTGAGCAATAGAAGCCCAGTACCCAAGTGTACGCTTGTCATCATCCAATTTGCCTTCAAGTTGACAGTGTGCGACGAATCCTGCCATAATGAAATGACGGTCACCATCGTGACCACTGCTGCTTGCTACCGTTCTTACACCTCCTGCACCCTGTCACAATGCGGAACTTCTCATCCGGTGTTGTTTTTCGCCGCTTTGACAAGGACAATCTCAACAGCAGGGGTAGTGGCCACTCCCAGGTGAGTAATTTTCAAGAAGATTGAAATATATTACCGTACGAGCAAAAGCCATCGCCGAAAAATGTCTCCACCATCAAGGAAACCGGCAATGATGGCGACATTGCCCTCCCTTGTGCCCACAGTTTCACTCGACCCATGTCATCTGAACAGAATAAGCGTATCACAATGAAGGCAAGAGCACACGGTTCCAACGCTAAATGGCAGTCGAGGCAAACGTCCTGTTTTCAGTGACAGTGGCTGTCCACCGTATTCGCGAACTGCAGCTCTTTCACTTGACGCTCCGCAAAGCTCAAACCGGAAAGTTGACCCACAAAACACCCCCAACTCAACACCTTTCCGTTCCCGACCACTGGTCCTTTGCACGAACCGTACCAAGAGATGTGAGCTGAGATTAATAAAATTCACGTATTATTAAAATTTCATGAACCGAGATGAACACAATTACCCGTATATGACTATTACTTAGCCTTGGACCGTCCGCAGTCCCAACTTCCCGGCCGTATTTATTATGTCGGCCGCGAACCACGACCAGCAGGTCGGTCTTCCATCTTTACACGTCTATTGTTCCCTGTCAATTTCCGGCTGCTGACTGGATCCTGAATTTCATAACAGAGAGAGAGATATATATATATATATATATATATATATATATATATATATATATATATATATATATATATAT
>KZ062223.1:75425-124074 GCA_002091835.1 Anopheles maculatus
ATCCTGCTTGCCTTATTCAACGGCTACACAAATCTGTGCAGCGGTTACTTTCAACACATCGTGGATATTCAATTGTAAGTTCAGCACATGTAAAATTATACTCCACATCATATTCGATGCTGTGACAATTGCCAGCAAGAATAATTTTTCACGTCACGATGACATTTGGTTTTCATTACACAGTACAGTAAAACTTTGCACGGCACTGCGACGATGCATTAATTTATCCATTCAGTATCATCTCTTTGGGCACACAATTGGCTTTTATGTGAGTCTGCATCTAGCATTGATGCAATTTTGTTTTTATGTAGCCTGCGCAAGCTACACATAAAGAACTTAAATGTTTGCTCCGGCTGCTTATTGAACAGAAACAAAAATATTTATCCAAAAGTCCTAATAATTTGAACATTGTTAAAAGAATGCAAACGAATAATGCGATAAATTTTGATTGCACGATGCCAGATTTTATAAAGCAGTAGGATGAGGTTCAACTACAACCAGCAAAGAAGAGAAATTGTACCACCAATATAGCTCTCCATTCCACCGAGCATCCTCTTCATAATAAAGTTTTACTGTCAGCTACGGCGCATCTCGGACGATCCGCAGAAGCCTTCACCAACAACTGAGGGTAAATGGTTCGCAGCAACAAACGCGCTCCAGACAACGTGCTTTAAAATCATTTATCTCTTGATGTGCCACCGCTTTTCCGCTCTGCACCTTCGCTGTATTACGGAATATCACGGGGTGCAAGAGCAAAACCATCACCGTACATGTTCGTACCATTCGTCTTATACTACACTCTACACGTCACTGTAAGGGCACGGCTTGCTATTCGCTTGCACAGCTATATTCATACCTTTCATTCACTGATAACAATGGGTAGTAAAGATAATCGTAAGAAAAGGATGATCCTTAGTGCGGAAATAGATCTATGACAGGAAATGGGAATATATGACACGGTTTCGAATGACGTACAGTCTTTTTAACCAGTACCGTTGTCACATTAAACTGACATCACTGTTTAGTGTCGTATTATGTGTGCCGAGAATGTCACACAAGAGCAAAATATGCCATAGTTTGTTGATAAATAAAATTCTTGCTTTTTAAAATATAGAAGCCCAGCTGCAATCTCCAACACAATCCAACTCAATTGTGCTTCACTAACGTGCTGTGAATACTCCAATAGTTTGGAATAAATAAAGGCAATTTTATTACGGTTCACATATTCACAGCTGCCTCCAGCGCATCATCAGCAGCAGTATTAAGCGATTATTTTGTCATCTAGGGAAAAAAATTAAACCCAAAACTTCCCACTATCATGTGAAGTATTATGGTTTCAATCAGTAATGCTGTATAACTGCGTTCTGGCGACAGTACGAAAAATTGCTGGAAAAACGTAACTGTGCAACGGATGAGGTAAACGGTAACCCTATTATCCTTCAATTAATCAATTAGCACTCGTGATTCGCTGAATCGCGCCCAGTGATTGTTCGTCTTTAGCCGGTCATGAATTTTGCAAAGCTTTTTTGTTGATATGATTTTTTTGTTTTATTTTTGCTAACGTCAATCGACTGACCAGCACGCATCGCCCTCTGACTACTACCCTTTCACCGGCTCAGAGTCAAAACAAAAAACACATCGCTCAACAAAACGGGGTTACGCAAACAGGACGAGGTGGAACGTTTAATCTGTTTTATTTGGATTTTACATTCTCTACATTGCAGAACAATGTATGACTTGCACTGGGATGGAGAACATCTGTTGGATGGTGATGGAGACGCCTGGTAATTGGTAGATTATAATGGAAAGAATACTCATTCCAGCCCTTGCAACTCTTTCCCTGGAGCCCGGTCGATACTCCGGCGTTCCAAAGGTTCACGATTAACTCTAGTAAAGAAATTAAATGGATTATTACCGAATCATTGCAATGAAAAGAGAGTTGATAGGTATCAGCAATGCAAACGGCGAAAAGCGAAAGCAAAGATAATATTGCTTTAAGGGCATCTGTAGCGTTACACATTATGACCTGTCCCACAGTTTGTAATGCAAGAAAAAAAATTTACCATTTAGAACCAGTTTCTTATTTCCTTCACAGCATTATACAAATGAACCTTCACTTCCTCCAGAAACTTTACAACGCGCTCTTTGCTTCCCAAGCGTGAAGGTAGCGCGAATTATTACGCCTAACACACATGCCCATGTGTGGTCCCGCGTGTCTCCCACTACTCATTACCATTTTAATGAATCGGAGTCAAGTGAATAATTGATTGATGTTACAACGCCCGACTTAATTAGCTCGCACACTTGATGATAATTGCAACGTCGGTGTATGGAACCGATTTTCTGCAAAGGGCAAATTCGGTGAAAGACGAACGGGAAATGTCCAGGAAATGTAAACGCGTAGTGATATGTCGCCTGCATCGCACTAGCGGACTGTTTGAAAAGATAATGTAGTTATTTAAAAAATAGACAACAATATCGAAAATCGCAGTTTTGATTATACTATTTGAAACGATCCCTTACCATTACGCCCAGTAGTTTAGACTTGTCAACTGTTTGGCCAAAAATGTCTACGCTGGGTTTCGGCAGTCAACTATGCAATTTAATGTGCCAAGCCACACAGCGCAACTCAATATTGCATAGCAAACATTTCCTGGGGTCGCATGCTAAAGTTGTAAGTTTAATGTTACTCCCTCACCTATACTGGCTTTCATGACAATTGCTGCGGTACGCGGTGAACGAGCAGGTTGCAGATACGGATGCTCGCGTACGCGGAAAACGCTCGGTGATGGAAATTAATATTCAATGAACTGTGCGAATTTATTACTTTTCATCTATAGTTAATTGATTGAGTAACGTAGTATACATTACTTTATGGTCCACTTTGTACTCGATGGATAGATGGAACGGCACAGTTGTTCATGTTCATGTACAGGTAATATCATTTTACGTATACATTTCAATTGTGAACATTTCTAACGAATATTTCGATTTCAGTATATTCCCCAGTAAAATAAATGAATGGAAATGTTCGATTCTTGCTGATATATAAAGAGCAAATGTTACAGCAAAACATTAAATTATTGACGCTTCAAGCGCTTGTGACGTGTGCGCTGATTACTTCAAACGCAGCATATCACATCCTCCCGTTTCCATGTTACATTCTGATTTTATTATATTTTCTTACAAACACGGTGTGCAGAGTTTCTACACTCCTACCCACCGCTAATGAATGCGAACCGAGCACAAGCTTTCCTGCGAATTTGTTTAGCGCAGTACAAGCCATTTGGATAATTACCGTCAATCCGGGTTGACACCAGCAGGCGATGGAGTCTAGACCGAAGGTATGCTCAATGTTTTCAGTGCCATTGGTGAGTAACCGCTGCTTTCCCAGCATGCACATACCCAGGTTCATTCGTCTGTAGAGAGATTTGTGAAGTTTTTAAAAAGAATACGTTAGCGACTCGAGAAATTGGGCCTTTTGCTAGCACGTGCTTAAACACAGTCATGAAGAAAATGGAAGGGCGCACCTAAAATGCTCCGAAGGCAGGAGACCGTAAAAAGCAGCCACAAATAAAAGACAACGGAATTTTTCGACGTTCAGCCGCGAACAAACGTCTTATTTTAATTGAAACATATTCTGTTTCCTCACTGATCTCAGGTCGTTTGACATAGTAAAAAAAAAGCATTTGAGTTCGTGGACACGCAAAAACGGTAAATACCACGTCTCGACACTTCCTTCAGTACAACCGTTTCACGGTTTCAAAAAACGGTAACCACAGCTTCCCGTGTGCGCACCATGCTACAGGCTTGGAATGAGCGGGTTGGAGCAATGCGTCAACGCGGCAGAACAATAAAATTTACCCCAGGCAAAGCTCCATAATTCTACGGTATAATAAGTAAACCAAGAGCGATTACCGTGAGTTGAAAAGAAATATTTTCCCTTTCACCTCCATAATGCTGCGGTATGATGTGGCTCCCTTTTTTCTCCATCTATTTAGCTGACGCTTCCTGCACTGGCCAATATCCGAGCGAAAGGGAAATTGTTTCAGGGGTTTTATGTAATTTTTATTGTTACAAGGACATTAAAATTCAAAACGGTAGCAAGATGTAAAAAGTTTATTTTCATTCACCTTCACAGCAGATCAAGTATGCTAAATGTCTGCTTCTTGGTCGTGTGCATGGTTTTCCTCTTCATATTTATATACATTTTTAATGCCCTCTTTCACAGTCGCCTCTCCATCACCATTCGTTTTGTTTATCCTTGTTGTTTCCGTTTATCTTCCCTTGTGCGAACTGAGCACCGCTGTACCAGTGTAGCGCTGCTGAAACTGCCACATTTAAACTTCTTTGGTCATGTCCCGTCTTCATTATTACAACTTAATCGTTGGCAAGCTTCACTGCGTTTTTTCCACTTCATTTCAATGTCTGTCTGAACGATTTTTTTTGTAGAGTTTACGGAAAAGCGTTCGCAGGGCATTCTAATGAAGAAGAGTTTTGAGCACGGTATCATGTACACTCCATACTTAAAATATTTTTCATACCATAGCCAACATCCTGCAAACCAAGTATTAGACACATGGGAGTGATTTATCGTTGAGCCTAGATGCATGTTTGACCGCAAAACTAACATCTGTAACACGATTCATATTACTTTTTTGCACACTGCAAACAACATTCCAGTTGTCACTTCTCTAACCGGCCTGATGCATTTGATTAAAGGTTAGAAGAAAACACAACTTTTGTGTAGCTTCAACAAATCGTTCAGAATGTTTCTCGTCGCTCTTGGCAGATGAGAAAATCGAAAAAAGACATGGGTAAATTCAGGTTTAAAAATCACTCCTGCAAGGTGTATGCGGTACCTTTATGACCGTCCCAACCTTATTTGGCAATACCGTGAAGAACAACCGTAGTGTCGAAATTTTTCAAATGATTTTCGTTTTTTTCCCTGCAGCTCAAAACGCCCGATCGTGGGAATATCCTTTGTAGGAAACTCAGAAACAGCAGGGATAATCAACCAGTTATACGACAAGGTTTAAGCCCTTATGGTTTGTTTTGGAATCATTAGTCCTTTTTTGCTAACGACCCAAGTCCTCAAGTTTTATTATTACAACTTAATCGTTGGCAAGCTTCACTGCGTTTTTTCCACTTCATTTCAATGTCTGTCTGAACGATTTTTTTTGTAGAGTTTACGGAAAAGCGTTCGCAGGGCATTCTAATGAAGAAGAGTTTTGAGCACGCTATCATGTACACTCCATACTTAACATATTTTTCATACCATAGCCAACATCCTGCAAACCAAGTATTAGACACATGGGAGTGATTTATCGTTGAGCCTAGATGCATGTTTGACCGCAAAACTAACATCTGTAACACGATTCATATTACTTTTTTGCACACTGCAAACAACATTCCAGTTGTCACTTCTCTAACCGGCCTGATGCATTTGATTAAAGGTTAGAAGAAAACACAACTTTTGTGTAGCTTCAACAAATCGTTCAGAATGTTTCTCGTCGCTCTTGGCAGATGAGAAAATCGAAAAAAGACATGGGTAAATTCAGGTTTAAAAATCACTCCTGCAAGGTGTATGCGGTACCTTTATGACCGTCCCAACCTTATTTGGCAATACCGTGAAGAACAACCGTAGTGTCGAAATTTTTCAAATGATTTTCGTTTTTTTCCCTGCAGCTCAAAACGCCCGATCGTGGGAATATCCTTTGTAGGATTTTTGAATCATTAGTACTTGTTTGCTAACGGCCCAAGTCCTCAAGTTTTTGTATACAGCTCGCTTCTTGTTACGGATGTCAAGTATTTTGTTAAGCAAAAGAAAATACTATAATTTATTTATGAAAACTATCAGGAAGGTTTTTAATCTCATAAACCTAATAAATACATATATTAAAGCACAATATCATACCGCTCCATAAACGCTATACTACAACTGTGTTGTAAGAACGGCTTGGTACTGACTTCGGTAATCGCGTAGACAAATATGCTTTTTCACTAATTTTCTATAAAGTTTTAATGTCAATTACGATGTTTCAGCACAGTTGCTGATCACTGCCTTATCAGACTGGGACGTCGAGCAAAGCAACGACAGTGACACGTTTCGATGAACGTGTTGTCGGTTCCCTCTTGTCGCGCAATGCTTTTATGCTATTTGCGGAACAGATTGCGGCTTTCCGCTTGCTCAGCCATTTGGATGCACTGTTTTGGACTGTTCTAGATCAAGAATGCAAAGGTAGTACGTAACACAGACCTGCAAAACGTTTAGAACAAGTATTCTACCAAAACCCCACCTCATCCTTAGTCCAAACAACGCCTGCGGAAGACTGTTTGCTACTGTTGAGAGGATAAGTATCTCGTACGGACCGTGGCAGGTGCTCAGCAAATGTATCCAGATTTGTAGGTTCTGCTTTCCGGTCGTACCAAAAGTGCACTAATCAAACGACATTAACGAAGTTCCGGAGCCCAAACATAGACATGGCCCGCATTTTAGTACCATGGCAACCCTGAACCTTTGCAAGGCAGAACGATTTTTATGTGATAGTACTAAATGATCTACTGCTGATGTTGGTGCTTGTTTTTCAGTGTCCCAACATATTAAGTGACACATTCCAAGCCCTTTCTAGTCGATTGTAGACGCAATAGTGTAGACATTTCTCTAGATTTTTTTTTGAGAGGGAGGAGGGGGGAACAATTTCGAGATTGCTTTATTTGCCGAATACATGAACGAAGCCAAGACGAAGCATACCCATGTCTGCTAGAGACTGAAACTGTTTAATGCCGTTGCGTGACGATAGAGAATTCAGACCAGCAGACACACGCCCGGCTGAATTGCTTGCGTTATGTATGAGCTGTTGCAGCAGAAATCTGGCCACTGTCCGCTCAAATTACAGTTACCGTGCGTACCTAAATTGGGCCATCCTGCCATACTGAGCCTCAAGAACTCCGCAATGTAATAATTTATGCTAAAACCAATCAAATACAATTATTCGCCAAGCAACGAAATGACAAATAATCATTGCGACTCTTTTTCCCCGATTTCCGAGAGACAGAGGTGAATTGCAGTGCAGGTTCGAATAAAATCCCTTTGCTGTGCTTTTCCGACACACACCCGTAGCCCGCCAACCTAGCTTGGGGCGATACGGTTCAGTGCAAAACACAACGACACCGAAACGTCCCGCTCGAAACGGACCACTTTCATAAAGAATTCAGGTCCCAGGTTTGGACCCAGGTCCTTGGCTCCGATTTGGTGAATAAAACTTCCTACCCGGTCGGTACCGACACTGTCATGATGAACGGCCGACCAAAGCCAGCCGTGACAGCGAAGAAAACCTGCTGACGTGACAGTTCCGCAACGTTGGAAATGTTGTCAAAGCATGGTGTCGCACCCTCGCTCCTTCTCCGCTACCGAAATATGCGGATGTCATTTCGCCAAATCTTTGCCAACAAGATAAACGAAGACTTGTTTTTGTAAGAGATGAAACAGTGGTTTTGGGTAGGAATGATGTGAAAGATTCGAATTTCTCTAAACATATAGCTTCTAGTTCAATGTCAGAAAGTGTAATCCGGGCAGATGTAGAAAATTTTCGAGATTACACTTTGTTGTTTATTTGAGATTTTATTTTTTAGTATTTCATTTATCAAAGAAAAGTTCTTTTGAACATCCTGTCTTTCTGTTTTTGTTTCACACTACCAAATCGCCAAAGTATCCAGTAACAGGTATGTAAAATCAATTCTATTGTAAGTACAGAATATAATTTTACATCTAACTTTTGTTCCCAACATGCTCGAAATTTGCTACCCATAATACGTTTGAAATGCCTTCGCATAGTACACTATGTCTCCGTACATTACATTACATAGCCTCCGAACTCGCATTGAGGCTCCATGTTCGTAATGGTCACAATGAACGGCCATGGTTCGATCATCATTCTTCTCTACTCTGTCGATCAATGTACAAACGAAACGAATGAATCACCAAGGCGGAAAGATTCCTTGCACCAAACGGAACCGCTCCGTTGCCATTTGTGAACAAAACCCTGGAATGAAAACGCCGTACCAATGCCAATTCGTTCAATAATTCATATAGAACGCACCAGCAGCAGCAGCAGCAGCAGCAGCAGCAGCAGCAGCAGCAGTACCGTCAGCAATGGCCCTAAAACCATCGCAGCACATATTTTCATTGTACAATGCTACTGGTGCCGCGATTACTGCTGCTGCTACCATTTCTGGTGCTGGTGCTGCTGGTGATGTCACCGTCATTTATGTGATTATTTATGTTTATTGCGGTTCGCTCGGGTTATGGTGAACACGCAACCGGTCACTCATCTCGCCACTGGATGGTATACGCTTTAGGGGTGAAAGTGAAGTCAAAAAGGCAAAGCGTGAGAAGCAAACGCTGTCCATCCAATGCCGCAAACCAAGACAGACGAAAAGCATCAGAACGGCAAAAAAAAACATGTTTATCATGGTATTCTCTTTTTTCGCCAGCTTTCCACATTCCACATTCTTGAGCTGGAAAGCTTTAACATAACTCAAATGTACGGTACCTTATTAAATATGTGAGTGTGCAATAAGGCCGGCCCAAGTCTTTCATACGAAAAATAAAAAAAAAACGAGCAGTAGTGTAAAGAAATCCTGCGAAAGATTGATAGTTTTCACCTTATAACATAATATTCTTAACAACTTCATAAACTTCCAATTGGCTGTCCTTTTTCGGCAGATGTCTATTAATTATTTGACGCTTTTTCGTTCCCCTGCCGCATTCCTAATTCAAACCATGACAAAAAATTGAGCTGACTATTTGCCGGCTGTGTCATTGCATCACGCTGCACCACTGCCTGTTTACCAAACGCCACAAGCCCACACTTCTGATCCACGAGAAGGTAATGGAAAAGTGGATTCTTATGCTTCGCTTCACGGTCAGTGAACAGTGAACTGAAATATGGCTCACTTGAATGCCCTTTCCCGGCCGAACACTGGTGCCAGGTCAGCTGGGAAGAAAAGCATTCGACAAGAGCCAAACGCAATGTTCCACTTCTAAGGCAGCCATGCAAGACGTCTTCTCGGTATCGAGTGCAAGGAGCGCTTGTCTTTGCCAAATACTGCTGCTGCTGCTGTTGCCCATTTGCTGTGTCATGGGTGATGTCAGCATAAGCATATTGTTGTTCTATGTTGGTATGGCAAACAATCGTTTACTATTATATCCTTTTTTGCAACCAACTACTGTAATCTGGGATGTTTTATGTTATCAGTAAACCATTCTTTTTGAACTGCTGTTTTACAAGGCTAAAACAGCCACTCTAGAAAAGAATAAATAAGTACTAACATCTGCCAGCTATGTCTTTTTTTGACCCATCGGCTAGCACAACTATATCTCCGTGAAGGTTAGTTTTATCCAACCACGCACCTGTTACCCCTTATTAATCATAAATCAGTAGTAAAACCAGTGCAAGCATTTACAGCACTAACTATTGAATGATGCTACAGCCGCCGCTTACATTAGTGAGCAAAACGTGAATGATACCAGCAAAACCATAGGAGGAAAACCCAGCAACCTCCAAAAGCAAGGTTGTTCAGCAAAAGCTGTATATGCTTATCAGCAGCCGCAATAAATCGCCAATTTTATTGCGCCGTTAATTGCTATCCCGAAAACGATATGACTCGTCTAATGAGTGCGACGACGCTGGGCCTGTGATGGGAGCAAGGTGACATCGATGAATAGCCATTTCCGGGTCGCATGCACATAAAACTGACGCTGTACTGTTCTAATCCAAACCAAATTGAACCAACCAATCGGGCGAGATCACCGACACCCGTGTTGGTGTCGCAAATGAAACGATCATGCACCAGGCAGGCGTGATAAATTACCTGCTAATGCTCGGAAGAATTAGCCAGCACACGGGAAGAAACCCGATGGTACGCTAGCTGCGGATCATGTTTGGCACGGTTGGAACACGCTTTTTGTGCGTCGATTCATGTTTGGTCTGCTCAGTTTTGGCGTTCGATTTTCTAAAACCTAGGTCAGGACGCTGTGGTGCCCGGGACACGGTGCACATTTTTATCGCTATAACCAACAATATGGTACAGTAGTTAAGTTCAATTGCTCGAACAACACGCCATAGGAGATCAATTCTATATTATCCTGCTACGTAAATCAATTGAGTTGACAAATTTTACATACAAAAGAGATGTTTTTATTACGTTAGTCCTAATGGCTTTTGAATACAACCTAGTGAGGTATGCATCATTTTAGCACCAATCTCCAATTAGCATCCCTAGCTTTATGTGCGATGAAATAAGCGGCGCGTAAAAAATAATTGAGAACATTCTACATGCAAGCCTACAATTTACCAGATATTTTAGATTCTTTAACAAATAACTGCATCATTTATTCCTTCACTTGTTCCGCTTTCTAACTCACTTTTTGTATACGTGTGTGCATGTACGCGTACGCTTGCAGACTTGTGAAAGACCACCCAACACCTGAACTATCACTATACTTTGCACTTTTTCCATGGTCCAAAGAACAGACAGCAAAAAAAACGCCAACGAACAGCATGGTAAGCGTTGTAGCGCAAGTTAAAACTTTCCGTAAAAAGTACGTTTTGAGCTCATAGCGAAAGAATGCACCTACTAAGAAGAAAGGTAAATTTCTTGGCATCTTACTACCCAACACCTCGCCCTGCTGCTGCTGCTGCTGCTGCTGCTGCTGCTGCTGCTGCTGCTGCTGCTGCTGGTGCGTTCTATATGAATTATTGAACGAATTGGCATTGGTACGGCGTTTTCATTCCAGGGTTTTGTTCACAAATGGCAACGGAGCGGTTCCGTTTGGTGCAAGGAATCTTTCCGCCTTGGTGATTCATTCGTTTCGTTTGTACATTGATCGACAGAGTAGAGAAGAATGATGATCGAACCATGGCCGTTCATTGTGACCATTACGAACATGGAGCCTCAATGCGAGTTCGGAGGCTATGTAATGTACCATGTACACTATGCGAAGGCATCTCAAACGTATTATGGGTAGCAAATTTCGAGCATGTTGGGAACAAAAGTTAGATGTAAAATTATATTCTGTGCTTACAATAGAACTGATTTTACATACCTGTTACTGGATACTTGGGCGATTTGGTAGTGTGAGACAAAAACAGAAAGAAAGAATGTTCAAAAGAACTTTTCTTTGATAAATGAAATACTCAAAAATAAAATCTCAAATAAACAACAAAGTGTAATCTCGAAAATTTTCTACATCTGCCCGGATTACACTTTCTGACATTGAACTAGAAGCTATATGTTTAGAGAAATTCGAATCTTTCACATCATTCCTACCCAAAACCACTGTTTCATCTCTTACAAAAACAAGTCTTCGTTTATCTTGTTGGCAAAGATTTGGCGAAATGACATCCGCATATTTCGGTAGCGGAGAAGGAGCGAGGGTGCGACACCATGCTTTGACAACATTTCCAACGTTGCGGAACTGTCACGTCAGCAGGTTTTCTTCGCTGTCACGGCTGGCTTTGGTCGGCCGTTCATCATGACAGTGTCGGTACCGACCGGGTAGGAAGTTTTATTCACCAAATCGGAGCCAAGGACCTGGGTCCAAACCTGGGACCTGAATTCTTTATGAAAGTGGTCCGTTTCGAGCGGGACGTTTCGGTGTCGTTGTGTTTTGCACTGAACCGTATCGCCCCAAGCTAGGTTGGCGGGCTACGGGTGTGTGTAGGAAAAGCACAGCAAAGGGATTTTATTCGAACCTGCACTGCAATTCACCTCTGTCTCTCGGAAATCGGGGAAAAAGAGTCGCAATGATTATTTGTCATTTCGTTGCTTGGCGAATAATTGTATTTGATTGGTTTTAGCATAAATTATTACATTGCGGAGTTCTTGAGGCTCAGTATGGCAGGATGGCCCAATTTAGGTACGCACGGTAACTGTAATTTGAGCGGACAGTGGCCAGATTTCTGCTGCAACAGCTCATACATAACGCAAGCAATTCAGCCGGGCGTGTGTCTGCTGGTCTGAATTCTCTATCGTCACGCAACGGCATTAAACAGTTTCAGTCTCTAGCAGACATGGGTATGCTTCGTCTTGGCTTCGTTCATGTATTCGGCAAATAAAGCAATCTCGAAATTGTTCCCCCCTCCTCCCTCTCAAAAAAAAATCTAGAGAAATGTCTACACTATTGCGTCTACAATCGACTAGAAAGGGCTTGGAATGTGTCACTTAATATGTTGGGACACTGAAAAACAAGCACCAACATCAGCAGTAGATCATTTAGTACTATCACATAAAAATCGTTCTGCCTTGCAAAGGTTCAGGGTTGCCATGGTACTAAAATGCGGGCCATGTCTATGTTTGGGCTCCGGAACTTCGTTAATGTCGTTTGATTAGTGCACTTTTGGTACGACCGGAAAGCAGAACCTACAAATCTGGATACATTTGCTGAGCACCTGCCACGGTCCGTACGAGATACTTATCCTCTCAACAGTAGCAAACAGTCTTCCGCAGGCGTTGTTTGGACTAAGGATGAGGTGGGGTTTTGGTAGAATACTTGTTCTAAACGTTTTGCAGGTCTGTGTTACGTACTACCTTTGCATTCTTGATCTAGAACAGTCCAAAACAGTGCATCCAAATGGCTGAGCAAGCGGAAAGCCGCAATCTGTTCCGCAAATAGCATAAAAGCATTGCGCGACAAGAGGGAACCGACAACACGTTCATCGAAACGTGTCACTGTCGTTGCTTTGCTCGACGTCCCAGTCTGATAAGGCAGTGATCAGCAACTGTGCTGAAACATCGTAATTGACATTAAAACTTTATAGAAAATTAGTGAAAAAGCATATTTGTCTACGCGATTACCGAAGTCAGTACCAAGCCGTTCTTACAACACAGTTGTAGTATAGCGTTTATGGAGCGGTATGATATTGTGCTTTAATATATGTATTTATTAGGTTTATGAGATTAAAAACCTTCCTGATAGTTTTCATAAATAAATTATAGTATTTTCTTTTGCTTAACAAAATACTTGACATCCGTAACAAGAAGCGAGCTGTATACAAAAACTTGAGGACTTGGGTCGTTAGCAAAAAAGGACTAATGATTCCAAAACAAACCATAAGGGCTTAAACCTTGTCGTATAACTGGTTGATTATCCCTGCTGTTTCTGAGTTTCCTACAAAGGATATTCCCACGATCGGGCGTTTTGAGCTGCAGGGAAAAAAACGAAAATCATTTGAAAAATTTCGACACTACGGTTGTTCTTCACGGTATTGCCAAATAAGGTTGGGACGGTCATAAAGGTACCGCATACACCTTGCAGGAGTGATTTTTAAACCTGAATTTACCCATGTCTTTTTTCGATTTTCTCATCTGCCAAGAGCGACGAGAAACATTCTGAACGATTTGTTGAAGCTACACAAAAGTTGTGTTTTCTTCTAACCTTTAATCAAATGCATCAGGCCGGTTAGAGAAGTGACAACTGGAATGTTGTTTGCAGTGTGCAAAAAAGTAATATGAATCGTGTTACAGATGTTAGTTTTGCGGTCAAACATGCATCTAGGCTCAACGATAAATCACTCCCATGTGTCTAATACTTGGTTTGCAGGATGTTGGCTATGGTATGAAAAATATTTTAAGTATGGAGTGTACATGATACCGTGCTCAAAACTCTTCTTCATTAGAATGCCCTGCGAACGCTTTTCCGTAAACTCTACAAAAAAAATCGTTCACACAGACATTGAAATGAAGTGGAAAAAACGCAGTGAAGCTTGCCAACGATTAAGTTGTAATAATGAAGACGGGACATGACCAAAGAAGTTTAAATGTGGCAGTTTCAGCAGCGCTACACTGGTACAGCGGTGCTCAGTTCGCACAAGGGAAGATAAACGGAAACAACAAGGATAAACAAAACGAATGGTGATGGAGAGGCGACTGTGAAAGAGGGCATTAAAAATGTATATAAATATGAAGAGGAAAACCATGCACACGACCAAGAAGCAGACATTTAGCATACTTGATCTGCTGTGAAGGTGAATGAAAATAAACTTTTTACATCTTGCTACCGTTTTGAATTTTAATGTCCTTGTAACAATAAAAATTACATAAAACCCCTGAAACAATTTCCCTTTCGCTCGGATATTGGCCAGTGCAGGAAGCGTCAGCTAAATAGATGGAGAAAAAAGGGAGCCACATCATACCGCAGCATTATGGAGGTGAAAGGGAAAATATTTCTTTTCAACTCACGGTACCGGCTCAGAGTCAAAACAAAAAACACATCGCTCAACAAAACGGGGTTACGCAAACAGGACGAGGTGGAACGTTTAATCTGTTTTATTTGGATTTTACATTCTCTACATTGCAGAACAATGTATGACTTGCACTGGGATGGAGAACATCTGTTGGATGGTGATGGAGACGCCTGGTAATTGGTAGATTATAATGGAAAGAATACTCATTCCAGCCCTTGCAACTCTTTCCCAACAAAACGGGGTTACGCAAACAGGACGAGGTGGAACGTTTAATCTGTTTTATTTGGATTTTACATTCTCTACATTGCAGAACAATGTATGACTTGCACTGGGATGGAGAACATCTGTTGGATGGTGATGGAGACGCCTGGTAATTGGTAGATTATAATGGAAAGGGCGAAAAGCGAAAGCAAAGATAATATTGCTTTAAGGGCATCTGTAGCGTTACACATTATGACCTGTCCCACAGTTTGTAATGCAAGAAAAAAAATTAACCATTTAGAACCAGTTTCTTATTTCCTTCACAGCATTATACAAATGAACCTTCACTTCCTCCAGAAACTTTACAACGCGCTCTTTGCTTCCCAAGCGTGAAGGTAGCGCGAATTATTACGCCTAACACACATGCCCATGTGTGGTCCCGCGTGTCTCCCACTACTCATTACCATTTTAATGAATCGGAGTCAAGTGAATAATTGATTGATGTTACAACGCCCGACTTAATTAGCTCGCACACTTGATGATAATTGCAACGTCGGTGTATGGAACCGATTTTCTGCAAAGGGCAAATTCGGTGAAAGACGAACGGGAAATGTCCAGGAAATGTAAACGCGTAGTGATATGTCGCCTGCATCGCACTAGCGGACTGTTTGAAAAGATAATGTAGTTATTTAAAAAATAGACAACAATATCGAAAATCGCAGTTTTGATTATACTATTTGAAACGATCCCTTACCATTACGCCCAGTAGTTTAGACTTGTCAACTGTTTGGCCAAAAATGTCTACGCTGGGTTTCGGCAGTCAACTATGCAATTTAATGTGCCAAGCCACACAGCGCAACTCAATATTGCATAGCAAACATTTCCTGGGGTCGCATGCTAAAGTTGTAAGTTTAATGTTACTCCCTCACCTATACTGGCTTTCATGACAATTGCTGCCGTACGCGGTGAACGAGCAGGTTGCAGATACGGATGCTCGCGTACGCGGAAAACGCTCGGTGATGGAAATTAATATTCAATGAACTGTGCGAATTTATTACTTTTCATCTATAGTTAATTGATTGAGTAACGTAGTATACATTACTTTATGGTCCACTTTGTACTCGATGGATAGATGGAACGGCACAGTTGTTCATGTTCATGTACAGGTAATATCATTTTACGTATACATTTCAATTGTGAACATTTCTAACGAATATTTCGATTTCAGTATATTCCCCAGTAAAATAAATGAATGGAAATGTTCGATTCTTGCTGATATATAAAGAGCAAATGTTACAGCAAAACATTAAATTATTGACGCTTCAAGCGCTTGTGACGTGTGCGCTGATTACTTCAAACGCAGCATATCACATCCTCCCGTTTCCATGTTACATTCTGATTTTATTATATTTTCTTACAAACACGGTGTGCAGAGTTTCTACACTCCTACCCACCGCTAATGAATGCGAACCGAGCACAAGCTTTCCTGCGAATTTGTTTAGCGCAGTACAAGCCATTTGGATAATTACCGTCAATCCGCGTTGACGCATTGCTCCAACCCGCTCATTCCAAGCCTGTAGCATGGTGCGCACACGGGAAGCTGTGGTTACCGTTTTTTGAAACCGTGAAACGGTTGTACTGAAGGAAGTGTCGAGACGTGGTATTTACCGTTTTTGCGTGTCCACGAACTCAAATGCTTTTTTTTTACTATGTCAAACGACCTGAGATCAGTGAGGAAACAGAATATGTTTCAATTAAACTTCCCGTGTGCGCACCATGCTACAGGCTTGGAATGAGCGGGTTGGAGCAATGCGTCAACGCGGCAGAACAATAAAATTTACCCCAGGCAAAGCTCCATAATTCTACGGTATAATAAGTAAACCAAGAGCGATTACCGTGAGTTGAAAAGAAATATTTTCCCTTTCACCTCCATAATGCTGCGGTATGATGTGGCTCCCTTTTTTCTCCATCTATTTAGCTGACGCTTCCTGCACTGGCCAATATCCGAGCGAAAGGGAAATTGTTTCAGGGGTTTTATGTAATTTTTATTGTTACAAGGACATTAAAATTCAAAACGGTAGCAAGATGTAAAAAGTTTATTTTCATTCACCTTCACAGCAGATCAAGTATGCTAAATGTCTGCTTCTTGGTCGTGTGCATGGTTTTCCTCTTCATATTTATATACATTTTTAATGCCCTCTTTCACAGTCGCCTCTCCATCACCATTCGTTTTGTTTATCCTTGTTGTTTCCGTTTATCTTCCCTTGTGCGAACTGAGCACCGCTGTACCAGTGTAGCGCTGCTGAAACTGCCACATTTAAACTTCTTTGGTCATGTCCCGTCTTCATTATTACAACTTAATCGTTGGCAAGCTTCACTGCGTTTTTTCCACTTCATTTCAATGTCTGTGTGAACGATTTTTTTTGTAGAGTTTACGGAAAAGCGTTCGCAGGGCATTCTAATGAAGAAGAGTTTTGAGCACGGTATCATGTACACTCCATACTTAAAATATTTTTCATACCATAGCCAACATCCTGCAAACCAAGTATTAGACACATGGGAGTGATTTATCGTTGAGCCTAGATGCATGTTTGACCGCAAAACTAACATCTGTAACACGATTCATATTACTTTTTAGCACACTGCAAACAACATTCCAGTTGTCACTTCTCTAACCGGCCTGATGCATTTGATTAAAGGTTAGAAGAAAACACAACTTTTGTGTAGCTTCAACAAATCGTTCAGAATGTTTCTCGTCGCTCTTGGCAGATGAGAAAATCGAAAAAAGACATGGGTAAATTCAGGTTTAAAAATCACTCCTGCAAGGTGTATGCGGTACCTTTATGACCGTCCCAACCTTATTTGGCAATACCGTGAAGAACAACCGTAGTGTCGAAATTTTTCAAATGATTTTCGTTTTTTTCCCTGCAGCTCAAAACGCCCGATCGTGGGAATATCCTTTGTAGGAAACTCAGAAACAGCAGGGATAATCAACCAGTTATACGACAAGGTTTAAGCCCTTATGGTTTGTTTTGGAATCATTAGTCCTTTTTTGCTAACGACCCAAGTCCTCAAGTTTTTGTATACAGCTCGCTTCTTGTTACGGATGTCAAGTATTTTGTTAAGCAAAAGAAAATACTATAATTTATTTATGAAAACTATCAGGAAGGTTTTTAATCTCATAAACCTAATAAATACATATATTAAAGCACAATATCATACCGCTCCATAAACGCTATACTACAACTGTGTTGTAAGAACGGCTTGGTACTGACTTCGGTAATCGCGTAGACAAATATGCTTTTTCACTAATTTTCTATAAAGTTTTAATGTCAATTACGATGTTTCAGCACAGTTGCTGATCACTGCCTTATCAGACTGGGACGTCGAGCAAAGCAACGACAGTGACACGTTTCGATGAACGTGTTGTCGGTTCCCTCTTGTCGCGCAATGCTTTTATGCTATTTGCGGAACAGATTGCGGCTTTCCGCTTGCTCAGCCATTTGGATGCACTGTTTTGGACTGTTCTAGATCAAGAATGCAAAGGTAGTACGTAACACAGACCTGCAAAACGTTTAGAACAAGTATTCTACCAAAACCCCACCTCATCCTTAGTCCAAACAACGCCTGCGGAAGACTGTTTGCTACTGTTGAGAGGATAAGTATCTCGTACGGACCGTGGCAGGTGCTCAGCAAATGTATCCAGATTTGTAGGTTCTGCTTTCCGGTCGTACCAAAAGTGCACTAATCAAACGACATTAACGAAGTTCCGGAGCCCAAACATAGACATGGCCCGCATTTTAGTACCATGGCAACCCTGAACCTTTGCAAGGCAGAACGATTTTTATGTGATAGTACTAAATGATCTACTGCTGATGTTGGTGCTTGTTTTTCAGTGTCCCAACATATTAAGTGACACATTCCAAGCCCTTTCTAGTCGATTGTAGACGCAATAGTGTAGACATTTCTCTAGATTTTTTTTTGAGAGGGAGGAGGGGGGAACAATTTCGAGATTGCTTTATTTGCCGAATACATGAACGAAGCCAAGACGAAGCATACCCATGTCTGCTAGAGACTGAAACTGTTTAATGCCGTTGCGTGACGATAGAGAATTCAGACCAGCAGACACACGCCCGGCTGAATTGCTTGCGTTATGTATGAGCTGTTGCAGCAGAAATCTGGCCACTGTCCGCTCAAATTACAGTTACCGTGCGTACCTAAATTGGGCCATCCTGCCATACTGAGCCTCAAGAACTCCGCAATGTAATAATTTATGCTAAAACCAATCAAATACAATTATTCGCCAAGCAACGAAATGACAAATAATCATTGCGACTCTTTTTCCCCGATTTCCGAGAGACAGAGGTGAATTGCAGTGCAGGTTCGAATAAAATCCCTTTGCTGTGCTTTTCCTACACACACCCGTAGCCCGCCAACCTAGCTTGGGGCGATACGGTTCAGTGCAAAACACAACGACACCGAAACGTCCCGCTCGAAACGGACCACTTTCATAAAGAATTCAGGTCCCAGGTTTGGACCCAGGTCCTTGGCTCCGATTTGGTGAATAAAACTTCCTACCCGGTCGGTACCGACACTGTCATGATGAACGGCCGACCAAAGCCAGCCGTGACAGCGAAGAAAACCTGCTGACGTGACAGTTCCGCAACGTTGGAAATGTTGTCAAAGCATGGTGTCGCACCCTCGCTCCTTCTCCGCTACCGAAATATGCGGATGTCATTTCGCCAAATCTTTGCCAACAAGATAAACGAAGACTTTTTTTTGTAAGAGATGAAACAGTGGTTTTGGGTAGGAATGATGTGAATGATTCGAATTTCTGTAAACATATAGCTTCTAGTTCAATGTCAGAAAGTGTAATCCGGGCAGATGTAGAAAATTTTCGAGATTACACTTTGTTGTTTATTTGAGATTTTATTTTTGAGTATTTCATTTATCAAAGAAAAGTTCTTTTGAACATTCTTTCTTTCTGTTTTTGTCTCACACTACCAAATCGCCCAAGTATCCAGTAACAGGTATGTAAAATCAGTTCTATTGTAAGCACAGAATATAATTTTACATCTAACTTTTGTTCCCAACATGCTCGAAATTTGCTACCCATAATACGTTTGAAATGCCTTCGCATAGTACACTATGTCTCCGTACATTACATTACATAGCCTCCGAACTCGCATTGAGGCTCCATGTTCGTAATGGTCACAATGAACGGCCATGGTTCGATCATCATTCTTCTCTACTCTGTCGATCAATGTACAAACGAAACGAATGAATCACCAAGGCGGAAAGATTCCTTGCACCAAACGGAACCGCTCCGTTGCCATTTGTGAACAAAACCCTGGAATGAAAACGCCGTACCAATGCCAATTCGTTCAATAATTCATATAGAACGCACCAGCAGCAGCAGCAGCAGAGCTTCTAGTTCAATGTCAGAAAGTGTAATCCGGGCAGATGTAGAAAATTTTCGAGATTACACTTTGTTGTTTATTTGAGATTTTATTTTTGAGTATTTCATTTATCAAAGAAAAGTTCTTTTGAACATTCTTTCTTTCTGTTTTTGTCTCACACTACCAAATCGCCCAAGTATCCAGTAACAGGTATGTAAAATCAGTTCTATTGTAAGCACAGAATATAATTTTACATCTAACTTTTGTTCCCAACATGCTCGAAATTTGCTACCCATAATACGTTTGAGATGCCTTCGCATAGTGTACATGGTACATTACATAGCCTCCGAACTCGCATTGAGGCTCCATGTTCGTAATGGTCACAATGAACGGCCATGGTTCGATCATCATTCTTCTCTACTCTGTCGATCAATGTACAAACGAAACGAATGAATCACCAAGGCGGAAAGATTCCTTGCACCAAACGGAACCGCTCCGTTGCCATTTGTGAACAAAACCCTGGAATGAAAACGCCGTACCAATGCCAATTCGTTCAATAATTCATATAGAACGCACCAGCAGCAGCAGCAGCAGCAGCAGCAGCAGCAGCAGCAGCAGCAGCAGCAGCAGCAGCAGCAGCAGCAGCAGCAGCAGCAGCAGCAGCAGCAGCAGCAGCAGCAGCAGCAGCAGCAGCAGCAGCAGCAGCAGCAGCAGCAGCAGTACCGTCAGCAATGGCCCTAAAACCATCGCAGCACATATTTTCATTGTACAATGCTACTGGTGCCGCGATTACTGCTGCTGCTACCATTTCTGGTGCTGGTGCTGCTGGTGATGTCACCGTCATTTATGTGATTATTTATGTTTATTGCGGTTCGCTCGGGTTATGGTGAACACGCAACCGGTCACTCATCTCGCCACTGGATGGTATACGCTTTAGGGGTGAAAGTGAAGTCAAAAAGGCAAAGCGTGAGAAGCAAACGCTGTCCATCCAATGCCGCAAACCAAGACAGACGAAAAGCATCAGAACGGCAAAAAAAAACATGTTTATCATGGTATTCTCTTTTTTCGCCAGCTTTCCACATTCCACATTCTTGAGCTGGAAAGCTTTAACATAACTCAAATGTACGGTACCTTATTAAATATGTGAGTGTGCAATAAGGCCGGCCCAAGTCTTTCATACGAAAAATAAAAAAAAAACGAGCAGTAGTGTAAAGAAATCCTGCGAAAGATTGATAGTTTTCACCTTATAACATAATATTCTTAACAACTTCATAAACTTCCAATTGGCTGTCCTTTTTCGGCAGATGTCTATTAATTATTTGACGCTTTTTCGTTCCCCTGCCGCATTCCTAATTCAAACCATGACAAAAAATTGAGCTGACTATTTGCCGGCTGTGTCATTGCATCACGCTGCACCACTGCCTGTTTACCAAACGCCACAAGCCCACACTTCTGATCCACGAGAAGGTAATGGAAAAGTGGATTCTTATGCTTCGCTTCACGGTCAGTGAACAGTGAACTGAAATATGGCTCACTTGAATGCCCTTTCCCGGCCGAACACTGGTGCCAGGTCAGCTGGGAAGAAAAGCATTCGACAAGAGCCAAACGCTATGTTCCACTTCTAAGGCAGCCATGCAAGACGTCTTCTCGGTATCGAGTGCAAGGAGCGCTTGTCTTTGCCAAATACTGCTGCTGCTGCTGTTGCCCATTTGCTGTGTCATGGGTGATGTCAGCATAAGCATATTGTTGTTCTATGTTGGTATGGCAAACAATCGTTTACTATTATATCCTTTTTTGCAACCAACTACTGTAATCTGGGATGTTTTATGTTATCAGTAAACCATTCTTTTTGAACTGCTGTTTTACAAGGCTAAAACAGCCACTCTAGAAAAGAATAAATAAGTACTAACATCTGCCAGCTATGTCTTTTTTTGACCCATCGGCTAGCACAACTATATCTCCGTGAAGGTTAGTTTTATCCAACCACGCACCTGTTACCCCTTATTAATCATAAATCAGTAGTAAAACCAGTGCAAGCATTTACAGCACTAACTATTGAATGATGCTACAGCCGCCGCTTACATTAGTGAGCAAAACGTGAATGATACCAGCAAAACCATAGGAGGAAAACCCAGCAACCTCCAAAAGCAAGGTTGTTCAGCAAAAGCTGTATATGCTTATCAGCAGCCGCAATAAATCGCCAATTTTATTGCGCCGTTAATTGCTATCCCGAAAACGATATGACTCGTCTAATGAGTGCGACGACGCTGGGCCTGTGATGGGAGCAAGGTGACATCGATGAATAGCCATTTCCGGGTCGCATGCACATAAAACTGACGCTGTACTGTTCTAATCCAAACCAAATTGAACCAACCAATCGGGCGAGATCACCGACACCCGTGTTGGTGTCGCAAATGAAACGATCATGCACCAGGCAGGCGTGATAAATTACCTGCTAATGCTCGGAAGAATTAGCCAGCACACGGGAAGAAACCCGATGGTACGCTAGCTGCGGATCATGTTTGGCACGGTTGGAACACGCTTTTTGTGCGTCGATTCATGTTTGGTCTGCTCAGTTTTGGCGTTCGATTTTCTAAAACCTAGGTCAGGACGCTGTGGTGCCCGGGACACGGTGCACATTTTTATCGCTATAACCAACAATATGGTACAGTAGTTAAGTTCAATTGCTCGAACAACACGCCATAGGAGATCAATTCTATATTATCCTGCTACGTAAATCAATTGAGTTGACAAATTTTACATACAAAAGAGATGTTTTTATTACGTTAGTCCTAATGGCTTTTGAATACAACCTAGTGAGGTATGCATCATTTTAGCACCAATCTCCAATTAGCATCCCTAGCTTTATGTGCGATGAAATAAGCGGCGCGTAAAAAATAATTGAGAACATTCTACATGCAAGCCTACAATTTACCAGATATTTTAGATTCTTTAACAAATAACTGCATCATTTATTCCTTCACTTGTTCCGCTTTCTAACTCACTTTTTGTATACGTGTGTGCATGTACGCGTACGCTTGCAGACTTGTGAAAGACCACCCAACACCTGAACTATCACTATACTTTGCACTTTTTCCATGGTCCAAAGAACAGACAGCAAAAAAAACGCCAACGAACAGCATGGTAAGCGTTGTAGCGCAAGTTAAAACTTTCCGTAAAAAGTACGTTTTGAGCTCATAGCGAAAGAATGCACCTACTAAGAAGAAAGGTAAATTTCTTGGCATCTTACTACCCAACACCTCGCCACGCGCGCTCCAGTGCGGAAACGTGACACATAGACCTAGCACCTTCGCGCACAGGTCGGATTATGTTAGCTGCTTTCTCGTTGAGGAAGAATCCCGCACCCACAAGTTCTGCCAAGAATCTGGTATCCCTTCGACCTACCGCTTCTGATTAAGGGCGGCACGACGTGCTAGACCAGGACGACACCTCTCTTACAGCGTGCTTTCTTCAAATAAAATAATATGCAAAAGCAAACCATGTCAAAGTCTTTTCAACATCAAACGTCTGAACTGTCTTCGTTCTACGTCGCGTGTGGCGCCTTGGTGCGAACCATAGACAACAGAGGAAACCACTTTACTTGGCGTGGGCAGCGTCAGAGCGAATTTCTTGTGGCACCCGCAGGAAGTCAGGAACTCGCCAAGGAATGCCACCCCAACCTTAACAGGAGGTTCAGTGCTCGTTCTCAGCTTTTCTGCTGCCTACCTTCATTACTATACTACATTTTCAATCCTTCCTACTCACCCTCCTCTTCTTTCTATCTCTTGTTATTGCTTTCTCTCTCTCTCTCTCTCACGCTCTTTTTCTACCTTTCTATCTGTCCTTTTCAAGCTACTTGGTTCAATGCATCGTCGACCTTCAGCAAGATACGAGAAAGCGTGATGCTAAACATAATTTAAAGATGCAGAATAAAGATAAAGTTTTGAGTAAAAGTTTAATGAAATGGAAGCATAACTCAATTTGTTGTTACGTTATTTTCACTTCTCCATTACCCCTTCACTCTTCATTCCCTGTCCGTGCTGCGTCTTCTCGGAGCATCATCTTCTCCTTTAGCTTCCGTTTCCTCGGTATTTGTTTTTCTTTTTCGTTTTCTTTTTCATCGCGCTACGGAAGTTTTTCCTCACCGCAGAGTGTCGAGGGACAGCAAAGGGTAAGTCGGTGTAGATTTTGCAGCATAGTAATCCTTACCAGCACCGTTAAAACGTGCGCTCGGGCGAGCGATGAGTTATGTGCATGTAGTTTCCGCCGTGATTGTGCTACATCCCGAGGCAGGCAAGCTCCGTAAATGTTGGGTAGCTTTCTTTTATTCGTTGCTAAATGGCACAAGAACGGTTCTAGTGGCACGGAGCGTTAGTGTAGAAATTATTTGCGTGCGTGGCTGAACCAGAGCCCTTCAGAGAAACGCTGGGCGTATGCGGAGCACTGGGCTGCGTCAAACCAGAACGATTAATGATACCATACTACGTGTTTTCAGTAAACAAAAGATTTGCAAAAGAATATTGTATGTGGCTGCTAGGATGACATTTTCAACACACCTTATGTCGACATGTTCAGTAACAGGACAGGTTCAATTCTCATAATTGACAAAAGAAAAACTACTGATGCTTTTAGATATATGTACATAGTACATATGTTGCGGCCAGGCCGTCCCAAATGAATTTACAAAAATATATTCCTTGTTTGGTCAAAAACACAATGCGACTTCGTTGCGTTTTTCGAAAAAAAATGTTCGTAAATCTAATACCCCAACACCGCAAGCGACAAATTACAACTCTTTAACGCGAGCATGGAATATTGTACGCCCTCTTCCGTACCTGATACGATCATTATAAAGCAACACCAAATCGTGCGGCCGAACCAAGAAGTAAAACTTTCGTTGCTAAGAGTAATGAATTACTCGTTGCCACTTTACAGCATACAGTGGCTTTCGATAATGCCGAACGTCAGTTATGTACTGATAAGATGTACTAACTTTTACACTTACTGTCCGGCACTTGGCACCAGCCAAGCTCCAAAACGGAAAAGTCTGTTCTAATAGAACGTAGTGAAGCGAAGCTCAAGATACGAAGGACGGTGTAACGCTTAAACAGAAAGGGGTACACCCAACATAAAACGGATAAAACCGAAACGGAATGAATGAGCACCAGCACTGCAATAATAAAAATAAGACATTTTCACCGAAGTAAAGTCCGCTCAAGGACATTACGACAAAGAAACTTTATAAAGACGACAGAGAGTTACAGGAAGTTACGGGCTGAAGACGAGATAGCTTTGCAAATAAAGAGGCACAAAGTCGAACATTTTTGACAAACAGTTTGTCGGCGTCAGCAAACGACCCCAAAAGGCTGAAAAGTTCGTTTCCCATCTTGCCTTGCAAAGTTTGCATAAGCACGAAGACATAGCCACGTAGATTTGAACCTGTCCCTCCCACGCGCTCGTTCGCGTTCAAAGTTATGACCGTCGTAAAAGGAAAAGAAAACTTTAAACCCACAGACGAAAATTGCTGCTTTCACTTCTGCATACCGATTCGCCGCTCTGTTACGCTATATGAGAACCTGCAGCAAATCGTTCCGAATTGAATGGTCAAAGTGCATGAATTTTACAGACGATGAGAATGGGTCGACCATGCAACAAGATACAGAGTTATACCCATACCTCCAGTACGTTTGAGTGGACAATCGTAGATAATAATATTAGCTACCTATACAACAACATTACAGTCACTCGTGTGTACAAATATGCCGAGAAGTCACCAAAGCATCCGTCAGTTTTCACCAAGAATCCACTGGAACCCTATAATCTTGATCCATCGTTTTTCTTTCATGGAGACCCTTTTTGTAGACAAATCTATTTTCATGTAATCAACCAACGCTTGTAGTAAGCAATTGGAGCAAACTGCATACAGGTTCTGAACGATAGTGATTCAATGGTGGACATCTTTCTCGCGCTTTCTTTGATTCCGAACCATCACCCGTAAAGCAAACAAGAGCAGCCAAACAGGAAAACGATAGCTCGTTCGCTTGTAGCATAAAAAATACACATCGCAGAGAATGAGTTGAGAATAATAAATGCAACGCGCCAAGGCACGATGGAATTTGCCAGCACTCCAAGAAGAAACTGCTGAATCTGTCCAATCTCGACGCGGCACACAATGCTGAGTGTTTCTACTAGCAATAATCTCCCCACTACCAACCCGACCGACCACCGGAAAACGCTGTACGTATCGAAGTAAGTCTGGATGTAAATTATTCATCCCACATCAATCCCGCACCCAACATATCCTGCGGCTTCCTTTCGGGGTGGATCGGCGACGCATACTGTTCACGGTACCGCAGATAAAGCACGACTTTCGAAGCTGGCTCTAAAGGCGAGTGCGTTCATTTTGTGTGAGTTTGTGCTTTTTATATGGCCAAATTCAAATTGACTACTCCTTGCGCGTACTTTATCGTCCAGAACGATGCAACGAATGTTAGAAGAAAAAAAAACAGCATACACTTCATCCTCACGTTTTATTGCGATGCACCACATCCCAAGCATAGGTTCTTTGTGTCTGCTAAAGGAGCTGTACAGAGTGCAGAGGGTCTGTTCCACCAGAAATCTCATCAAAGAACGTCGTTTCCATCCATAGCTGCCATCGCTAAAAAGCAGGATCTGCCCTTCACACGATTCGCATTGGATCATTTGTCAATCTTGCCACTGCCGGGATGCTACAGGGTGCCACAATCGTCAACGTCAAGATGGCTCAAGAGATGCCTCTCCAGTTCTGCACCGGGTAGAGAGAAACATTCAATGATAAGTACCACCTAATGAGTAATGAGATTCCCGTCTAAAAGGAGTGTCCCAAAGAATGTGCACCAGTCGCCACGCTGAAGTGCTGATACATGAGTGCTAATGAATTTCTCCGGTCGACATCTCATTAACTGCCGCTTGACCGCTACCGTCACCCAGCTTGAAGGATCCCCTACGAACAAGGACAGGATCTATTGGCTAACTTTTGCCGACCCCAAAGGTCTAAGCTTCCAAAGATGATGAGGACGTCGAGGACAGTAATCGGTTTCCAATCGCCCTACGCACCACCGTCATGCTTATCAAAGCAATCGTCACCCTTTCTCGATGCTTCCCGATGGTTGGAAGATAGTTGTCTGTGGGGTATTCCGCCTTACGAATTTGTCTCAAGTTCGGTCTGCATCGATCTGAAAGTGGAGAAAAAAGGGTAATCTTGTTACGCAATATAGCGTTACGATTAGCAGCAGCTGTTCTAACAGTCAATTACACGCACACACACGCCCGCGTCTTCAATATACTGAGATCTACGGACGTTTATCTCTGAAGTTGATTTAATTAGTTCACCCGAGTGCTGTTCAAGTGTCTATTGACGAGCATTCGCACGACCTTAGCACCTTCCGGCCGCAATCGATGCTGAGTGAACTAGTACAGGTCAAAAGCATCACCACAATCTATGTGATACGTTCTTGTGGAATTACCTTTCTCTATCTTCTGATAGTGTTTTCCAATATTTTTTTATTGTTTATTTGGTTTTTACTTTGATTTTTACTATCAATATTATCACTTCACCATAAATACTATTGCGCACCATTCTTAATCTTTAGTAAAAAATATGTTACTATTTACAAACAAAACCCATATATTTTCTTACATTAAAGGGATGAACATATTCAAAATGATTCTATTACAAACTCCAAGTTTCCAACAGCATGATGAAACTGACGCATTTCGAACGTCCCAGTGAACACAGTGTTTAGTAAATCTGTGCAACGGATGTTTTAATCAAACGTAATTTTATTGTTCAAAGCTAATCGAAGTGATATTCTTCTTGGTAAAACAGACAACGTAAACACTCTAGCATCAGAAACCGTAACCATTCGGGTCCCAGTTTAACTTAAGCAAAATGGCAAATTGGTTGCATACAGCAATCCAAGCTACTGGTATTCAATTGCACCCAATCGAGTTGTTGGCAGATCCTCAGATGGGTATAAATTTTGCACCCCGGTGTAATCTCTACCCCGCTCCCCAAACTATTCCAACCTTACGATGCTAAATACAGTTGGGTAAGCTCAGGAAGAATCCGATGCTATGCGCTGTCTTGTCCAGTATACAAGGGGAAAATAAATGAACATGGAGAGGAAGAATTTCACTCGTACCAGCACGACAGATGCTTAGCTTTGCACTGGTCATAGTCAGCCTCATGAGAAGAAAAACGAGACTATGAATTCAACTTTACAAACGCCTCTCAATAAGAAAAGCGTCACAACGAAAGTCAATGAAGAAAATTGAGAACAGTCATAGGCATCTCAGTTGGTGTGTGGCTCCGTGTAGATACTAACGTTATTAAAACAGACGATATTCGTTGGAACACTGATAACACTGATAGCTAGGTTTACTTCCCATAAAGAAAGTACTGAAGTAAAGCACTTGCATTGTATGAGATATACATGAAAGTTGAATTACATTAATTTTATTATTTACTTAAATTTCTACTGGTATTTCTACTAGTTCCAAAATTTATTTGTATCGTCAGTATTCTAAATTTTTTTTTTTTGTTTATAACCACCCGCCTATAATACAGAATACCATCGACGAGAGGAAATCTATTTGGTATCACCACCTACATGATGCACCTACGTTATTACCTTCACTTTTCATTTGTTTCTATTACGAGCGCTAGGATCAGCCTGCATAAGGATTCTTCACGGTATGATACTCACAATAAATAATATTCCAACTGACATTGGATAACATCGTCGTATGCTGTAGTATAGCAATGATGAATCAACCCTAAGCCAATATCCCAAACGATTGAGGCATACCAAAGGGAACTGAAGGCGTTGGACGAATACCAAATTGCCCAGTCCTTCGAGTCCTTTGACAGAAGGGATAGAATATAAGTGCGCAATGATCTGGAGAGGACATTGAACACAAACGTATACCGTAAGCATCGAGACACTGGGTTTTGCTGGCAACGAAAGCATTAATATTTTTTGTATATCTCGTATGCTGTGCATCCTAGGTCAGTGCATGAACGAAGACGAACTGATGGATACGGGCTATTGGCATATCAATTCAATTGATTCTCTATGTTTGATAGCATAAACTAGTTCAAATCAAGCCAAACAGTTCAAAACATGCAACCTCTGGGGAGAGTGAAATTATGGTAAGGAGCACTGTTATCTCAATTGTCCTCTTGGACCTTCTTCAGATCATTGTTATATTTATTTTTAATTAAAGAAAGATTTGCCAAAGTCTCCGAGGTTGTTGTGCAAAACGATATCAGTACGGACGTTCTTCTACGCGTTCTTGTCTACGTGTAGACGGTCGTTACATATTTAAAAACGAAATTGCTTATATTGAATATCGTTTGAGTGTGTGTGTGTGTGTGTGTGTTTTTTTTTGTTTAGACAAGGGGGGAAATCTTCTTAGACTCCCTTGGAGTGTCTCAAAAGCGGTTAGCACCACGGGTTTCGAAAGGGATTCTTACCCAGTAAAACCCCCCTTGCGCCAAGCAGTTTGGCCGCTTCCACTCACGGAATCACCTCGCGGTATTACTTCATGAGTGGAGCGTGTGTGTGTGTGTGTGTGGGTGTGTGTGTGTTATTTTAGAGGCTGATCGAGTGTGTCTTGTATTTTATTGTCTAGCACCTTTACCTAAAATACAAGCCCGTAAAAAGCATATTACGTAAAGTTGTTTTCTTTTTTTTATTTTACAATAGAAAAATTCACGTTAAAGAAATTTTTAGACCTCGCCTTAAATAAACCATTCAATTATTCATGTTCTTAAAGTTGTTTCCAGTTGTACTTTTAAGGAAAATTATGTTTTTATAAGCAATTAATTTAGCTACTTACAGTCATTATACAACTCCCTACTTTTGTTGAACTTGAAGTCATGCCGGAATTACTGGAATAACTCAAAACAGTTCTACACCACTTAGCATAACACTACTGTATTCCAATTGACTAAGCCATGATATGGTTAAGAGAAAACCAGTCAGGCAATGCTTGTTGAATTTAAAATAGAACTTGACCAAGATACATATTTTGCTGATTCTTGCCTGAGAGAGTTATTTGAATGAACGTGAAAATGGTTATATTTTTTCGATCCCAGTTTAATTTGAATAATCATTCAATTTAAAATCGTTTCCAAATAAATAACATTATCCAGCGTCTTAGCTCAATTAAAATTCTGCATAAAAATTGTAAGCAAAACGAATAGGACCGATGAGTTTCATTCGTTTACACGACTGTCGGATACTGTGCGTTTCAGAGGAGTGCTACACCCAACGGACTGAAAACTGATGTCCAACTTGAAATTACTTAAACAAGCCGCCATATCACTTTATGTTATCTCCCAGGATTTTGTTACTTTTCCAATTCTACTCGTTCCACTGGAGTTTCGAGTGCTCCCTTGGAAGCACAAATTATTGTGACACTAAATCGAACATCGCCAGCGTTTCTATGTCAATTTGCAACGAGCAATAAAATTAACTGTAATTTTTTTTTTGCTCGATAAGGACGGTGTAGCAGTATTGTAAGAATACATATTAATAGAGTATGATAATTAAATAAGTATGGTATGGTTGTTCTTTATTTTAAAACAAACTACAACCGCGACATACTAACCATAAGTATGCACGTACCAAGCAAACATAATTAAAAGCTTATGAAAGATTGTTTTTATCATCAACAGCTCAAGTAACCAAAAAATATTTCACTATTATTCATTGATTTCAAACTCACTATCGACGATATTAAGCTATATGTTCCGAGAGCAACGACTGAGTAAAACGTTTTAAAGCAACAGCAAAACTAACCGTTTTGCAATCGCCGATGGGTGACGGCCTAGGATGTATGTTACGCCTGCCATCAGAGCATGAAATAGCATTAGAGTACATTTCTACATCGGGGACTTCCAGGTCCCCTTCCTATCTTTACATGTATTTCGTTTTGTTTTGCTATTTTTTCAGTGGCGTGTTTTCACCTGACAGAAAATAACGCTCTGGGCTGTAAGCCGTAAAAAGCACACTAGGTTAAAGAATGCAAAACTGTTTCTCATTGCCATCTGAATAGTCAAGAAAATTTATGAAGGTAAATAATTGTGTTTTCTATTTACGAACATAATATGCTCGATTTATGTTTTCTAGAAGCACCGTATGTGTTTGCTCACTTCAGTGCAATTTGTTATAATATTTTTATGCTCATGAGAAAAAATATGTTGATTGCTTGAAATACGACATATGTAAGTTCGACAACTGAAGAGAGATCAGAGTACGACATATGTAAGTCATGTACATAGTTTTCTTCAAGAGATATCAATTATTTAATACGATTCAGTTGCAACCTTTAACAATTGCAACAGCATTGTACATTGTAAAAGTAAACTTATTCAGCAACTAAAACGTTATAAAAAGGACCCGGCATTGATTGCAACCATTTTTATTAGATACATTTACTAGCAACATCCCTTTGGCTCTTGCGGAAAAACTTGGCTACGTGGAGCAACATAAAAAAGCTCTATAACAACAATACACGAGAAAGAAAGTAGACATCAGAGAATCAATAAAATGATAGTTTTAGTCTGAAATTGAAACATATGAAATACGTGACGTGTAAACGGAAGTAGTGTTGACTGTCTGACGTACCGGACACGAATGTCGATTTTTGAAAATCCTTTCGTGTTCAGCGTCGTGCAATAGATATTGTTTGCCGAGATGCATTGCAAAAGTTTATTCTACCGATGACAGCTTCTACTTAAACCAAAATGCTTCGAATTTTATTTTCTACATGTAGGAAAAATCTCTTCTTCTCTGACTCTACAACCTCGGAAGGTCTGCTATTTCTAGCTTTCTATGACTTGGTTTTACCCGTAGCTGGATAGTCAGTCCTGCGTACGGGGAGGCGGTCCGCCGGGATTCGAACCCCGGTCCTGCCGTGTGAAGACCGGCGCCGTTATCGTATACACCACCGGGCTGCCCCATGTACGAAAAATAGTAAGCAATCAACTGAGCGTCAGGTATGAGTTTGATGATTTGGTGTATATATAAAAATATTATACAAATAGAAAGATAAATACACTAATCGATAAACACATAGATCCTAAAGAGAATATATCATTAAAGTTCAAAATAAATAGTAAATAAGTGTGTTAATAGACAATTAAATAAATAAATTTAATTAGTTGAATGTTTCATAGATGGGAGCGACCCGGGGTTCAAATCCCTTCCGGACCGCTGGCTATCCAGCTACAGGTAAAACTAAGTCATAGAAATCTAGAAATAACAGACCAAGACCTACTGAGGTTGTAGAGCCAGAGAAGAATGAGAAAGATTCTTAAACGAGTAAATTATCTAATTCATCTATTAATCAGCAACTCTATAAATGAATAAGTAGCAATACGGCCAGGCCGTTCTACAAGAATAAAAAAAAATAAATAAGTAACAATTAGGAAAATCTTGACAAATGTAAAATTGAATAAGTTCGTATTTTATTCAAAATTTTATTTTAAGTTAATTTCATTTGGGCTATTTGTACATTCCGAGCCAATCCTGGAAGGATTCCGTCTGTCAACCTTCTAATGCGACTGTTAATTGTATGTTATGGAAAATATATGCCAAACCGATCAGATAACGTGAGTTTATGGTGAAAATCACATTTCGTTCGCGCTTCGTTTTATAGCGTAATCTGTATTGTTTCTAATCGCCAAATGTTGCTTTCAAGCCATCACACTACAGGCGGGTCCAGTACATGGATGAACGGATTCGGACATAATCTGGGAGGTTTTCAACCGGCCCGACGGCTGCAACAGCTGGACAACGGTCGAAAATGTATTTCATCGCCACATCACGCACATTTTGGGCAGTAACGCTCTGTAAGGATTAAAAACAAAATGCGTAAATGTTCATCATTCCAAAAATAATGCATACACGAGCGCGAAAGATAACTGAAATATGAAACTTACATCAATTCTTTGCTCCAACTCGTGCAGCGGGATGCGACGATTGTAGCAAAGCATTTGACGACCAATGTCCTCACAGATAGGCGTAGTGCCGTCAAGCTGCAGCAGCATATTCGTCTTTAGCAAGTTCTTGGCGCGTTCAACCTCACCTTCCGTGACCATCGTGCAGAGGCGCATCCATTCATTCTGTACATTGAACAACATATCTTCGCACTTGAGCGGATCACACACAAAGTATATGCCCCAAAGGCCAGTATCCTTGTAGCAGGTATTGAACGACTGGAAGCTATGACACAGCCCGTCCGTGGCTGAGGCTACGGCCAATTTCGACGCATTATTAGCGCCGCCACCCTGCGAGCGATCCCAGGCTCCGATCAACGTGTTGGCCACCATCAACGGTACATTGTCCTGGTCAGTCCATCCACATCCCTCGACCGCAATCGCCACATGAGCAAGCGGTAGAGAATCGTCGCGCACTCGCACCTCCGAACCAGTAAAGCGACACGAGGCCAAAGCGGCTGCCTTGCTGTCGACAGTGGAGCTCACCTTACCGAGGCTTTGTTCGGCCAGACGTACTAGATCGGCGTGACGAACGCCACCGGCTGCAGCCAACACGATACGAGGCGCCTTGTAATGTGCGTCGATGTACTGCTGCAGGTCCGATTTGCCGATTGATTGGATGTTTTTAGTAGGTCCGAGGATGGTGTTACCAAGCGGCGTGCCCTGATATGCAGTCGCGTGTAGGTGATCAAACACCACCTCCTGAAGATTGCTTTCAACCTCTTGCATCTCCCGTAATATGACACCCCGCTCACGTTCGATCTCCGTCTCTCCGAGCCGCGAGTTCTGTATGATGTCAGATAAAATTTCGACAGCTTTCGGTACATCCTGGGATAGGCATTTAGCATAGAAAACTGTCTGTTCGCGGGATGTGTATGCATTTAGGTGAGCACCCATGTTTTCCACTTCCAACTCGAGATCGGTCTGAGAACGCTTGGCAGTACCCTTGAACGCCATGTGTTCTAGGAAGTGTGCTACACCATTATTGTTGTTGTCTTCGTAGCGCGAGCCGGCATCAATCCACAGACCAACAGTAGCCGTCTGAGAACCGGAATCTTCGCTAGCGACACGCAGTCCACTATTTAGCGTCGTAACCTCCGTTGGTGGCACATTGACCAGTGCAGCGCGAAATTCGGCAGCATTTGAAACCTTGGAGCGCTACAATGAAACAAAAGACAGGTTACACTGTTATTTGTACTGGATTGGCACTAAATGGAAGCATATTTACACTGGATCACTACATAAAGCAAAAGCTAACAATATTACTGTGAAATAATACATAATTCTTGTAGCTTTCATATCTTGCAAAGATCCGGTGTGGTTTGCTTCGAATACAAAATATATCCTACAATTACGTAATTTCAATTTCATCATCCGTCGAGGCGAGCTTAACAGCACAATAAATCCCACACAACCTTAATGTATGACTTTGCTCTTACCCGGAACAACAGCTGATGGCCACGACTGTATGCACGCACGCCAGCCGAAAATTTCAGCAGCGAGGCCATTGATTGCAGCGGAACCGTACCGTTGATTGAGAAAATGAAGCCTCAAATGTTAAATGACGAAAAAACGCTACGGTTTGCAGTCAGACAGATTTGCGCAACACGTTTCCAAGCAAAACGTACTTTCTTCGATCTTGCTGTACTGCTGTCTAGGTGATGATACACTGACGTTGAAGTTTAGGCGATAGCAAGCTCATTAACAAAAATAACAATCAAAAGCCTAGCAAGCGCTCTGCGGAGAATTTGTAATCACTGCATCAATTTGTTATACAACAGCATTTTTTGTTCGATGCTGAGCCTTACAGTTCAGCACGATTCAATCTATTTACAAGGAAAAAAAATTATCTGAAAATAAACAAAAAAAGATTAAGTATGTAAAAATCAACCAAATGATTACAATTTCAACCAGTGTATAAACGGCCAACTAAATGTCTGTCAAAGAACGACCCTTGTTTGACAGATGAGAACGTACTTTGAAGTAGTCTTTTCACCGGGTAATCGAAAAAGGTAAACAAACGTTGGTACAAGGAGGAAAAGACTTGTGAAATCGAAATAAATAGATCGATCGAAATTACTCATATTAAAAACAACGAATTTTCTACGAATTAATATGCTTGTTTTTCTCAAATTCTCTTAAAACACAACATGTAGGATAGAAGAATTCATTGCTTTACATTTAATTCAGTTGAGAACGTAGTTTAAAGTAGTCTTTTCACCGGGTGATCGAAAAAGGTAAACAAACGTTGGTACAAGGAGGAAAAGACTTGTGAAAATCGAAATAAATAGATGGGACATATGGCCATAGTAGCCGGTCCTTAACTCAGAGGTGGTGCATTTGCAAATTCGCGAATTAGCGTAGGAAGGCCCAGGAAGCTGGATTCTTTTGCCGTTTCGTGGTATACCTCGACAGAAGAAGAAGAGAAATAAATAGATCAATTGAAATTGTCCATATTAGAATTTACGAATTTTCTACGAATTAATATGCTTGATTTTATTCAAATTCTCTTAAAACACAACATGTAGGTTAGAAGAATTCATTGCTTGGCAAGAATTTGAACCACAAGGCAGATCGTAATCTAAACGCAAAGTATGTTACGAAGTATGCATGTTAATTGTTACTGAATGCGGTTACTTTCGTTTTCATACTTGATGGGTATCCCAGAACGTCCCATTTGAACGACGGCTGGAGCGTCCTGACCAAGATTTTGCTCCAGCCCCTGCCAAGATCTGTTTATGAATTGATCGGCCGAACTGATTTGTGTAAGCTCATTCCTTCCTTTAGATGCCACATCCGTACAACTACCGTTTTTCGTCGTTTCCACCATGTCCGCTTTACGTTGGTGAATAGTATGCCTTGCTTTGCCGGTGATCAAGCTAACATCAGGCGGCACATTCGTATCCTCGACATTCAACGATGTATCCTCAACATTTGTATAAAGCCGACCATTGGGCAGCAAATCGGTAAAGTTTGTTGTGTAACAGCTAAGTAGCTTCTCTTTCCACATATTATTGAATGCCATCTCGGCCTCAAATACGGATAGCAGTGGACGGTAGAAATCGCGCGATGTAAAAATATCGTTTTCAGGACATCCAACCAATACGAAACAGTCGATGTCGACAAAATTTGCTAGCTTCTCGGGGTTTACTTTTCCAATCGAAATAAGGTACGAGCGAACACCGCGCGCTTTTGCCAACTGCTGCACTCTTGACACGATGTCGAGATACCCCTTGGTGGACAAGGTTGCCACGACGATCCCGATCGACCCGGCGTCCATGCATCGCTCGATTGCGTAATATCTTCGGCGTAACCATTTCGCTCCAATAGGATCGATGCGTTCAAGCTGCGGATCGGTTTTAGTGGGATCGTACAAACAGCATTGCGACGCTTCAAGAGCCACTGCGGTGTTGAAGAAGCTTAAATTATCCCGGCCAATGTATAACACGGTGGCTTTAGAGTTAAGCGGTACATCTAACTTCCAGCAGAGTATGTCCGCAATCTGATTGTCTTCTGCTAAACTGGCCACCATCATGTTCGGAAAACGATCAACTAGCTTCTCTCGTATTTTAGCGATTGCATTAGCGTAGCAAACTTCATAGAAACAGGACACTTGGTCATTGCTAGAAACAAACTCTCTCGATAGAGTGGTGAGCAGTTGTTCCTCGTCAACGGTGAATTGGAAGAACACGTACTGTACCGGGATGCGGGCAACCTTGCTTAGACACGCATGCCCAAAGTGGATTATTCCGTCGGCATTTGCATGGGCTGCTGCAATCTCATCCACACAGCAACTACCGTAGGATGTGTCAGCGAGCACAAACATTTGAAATTCATCGAATGACTCTGATTGTAACTGGTTCACGATCTCCACACTATGGTGTAAAAGGATATCAGGAAGTTGTAAAGCAATCTGCAAAACAAGGTAGGGCAAGGTTTACTGCGTTGATGTATTTCACAAACGGATTATTTCTCATCGTTCATACTCGTTTTAAGTTGTGTTTTTCTATCCACCGAAGGCAGCGCTGCTTCTGCACATCATTCCAGATGTCGTGGAATTCTACTTTGTCCACGTCTACGGCCGGTGTTTGATTTTGTATTATACCATCGCCGGAACTGAATACAGAAGACATTATTACGCACTCTGCTCCAAACTAAATCTCCACTGTTTTTATTTTGAATGTGAAACAAACACAGCGCATGGCACTCAACAGCATTGCCACAACTGTCAAATTCATGCATTTCGTCAGCAACAATATGAGACTGCTGGCCAAGCTACATTGTTTATATGCGTACGTAGCATAAGCTTACTCCCGTCAAATTGGATGCACAATTTCAAGCAGTATTTTTCATCTTTCGTCCCTCTTTTAATCGTTTCAGAGCCGCCTACTTTCCTACACAACAAATTTCGTTTCACAAAACTCGATTAAATTCTATTATCACCTATTTTATCATCGATGTCTATGATTTCAAAAACAAGCATATGTAAACAAGGGAATCATCTATTGACTGAATTGTCAGACTCCCCACGACGTTCCAAACACTTTCTTTAGCTCAAACGATAACATATTCGCCATGAGTTACCTTAATAAACATTCTAAAACTGGTTGTTTAAGATACAAAATAGATATGATCCTAATCCGACTGCTTAATTTGATCGTAATAGTTCAAAACTAACTTCATCAAGCTCTAGATTTACAAACGGTCCATAGCTTGTTAGAAATGAGATAATTGGATTTATGCTATTCGGCAATGAGGCCAGCAGTTCATATGTTTTACAGGGGTGTAGATTTAAATAAGGCAGGAATGATATTGGATGGTGTACCATCGTAATCGATTGATACATTTCATTGAATGAAACGGTCTCACAAATATTCAACGTATTCCAAGCTTCCTCAAGGTTCAACCGTTCACCACCTGCAAAAGAAAACGTATTAGTACATGTGTTGTATATGCAAAATTCCATTCGTAACAATAAACCGTTATCTCCTGTACCTTCTTCATATATGTTGAAAAGCAGTGATGGTACCGCATAACTTTCGTTGAATATAACGTGATACTCGAAAGACAGTATTCTTTTGGTGTCTTTACCAGAAGCACAAGCCGGGTCTTTTTCAATTTCCGGCTCGAGAAAATCCTTCATCGTATCACCATCACCAGTACAGCGTTTAGGCTTTAGAGATGTGCACTTTTTTTCCAAACGAATATATGAACTTTCCGGTGAATCCTTGCCTACCCATGTCCATTGGTGTTTAGAGTTTAGTGAAGCACGAACCAATTCGTCGCAGAAGGAATTAAAAACTGTTTTGTCCATTTCTATTCCTTTACAATCACCGATTTCCTTGCCTTAAGCTGCCCGAGCTCATGTGTCGACAAGCTTGTACAGTCAATGATTTTACGAGCAACCAGAAGCTTATAAGTTCATTAGATATGGCGGCAGATGACACTGAATCCTGCCCACAGGACTTGACACTCCTACAATAAAATATTTCATTATTTACTGTGAATAGTACAATGATCCACTGGACAAACCTGTAGACAGACACCCAAAACAATTACCACATAATCTTGCATGCTTCTTGTGTTTGTCGGGCAAAATTATAGAAAACAACTCCAGGTTGTTGTGATTTTTTCGATTCGATTGCAGTTTGCATATGCTTTCCTTGCCGATATTCTATGAACATACATATATTGAAATGTAAATAATCATTATATTGAATAAGAGCGGTTGGATCATTACACCAGCTCTGTTCCTTAATGTTGGCCGTGCTATGATCGCAAAAGTGTGCACTCAAAATGTTCAATGTCGTATTCTTGCAACGCATACTTGACACACAATCACAAACATTCTTTTTTATTATAATCTGAACTCCTCGCTCGTATTGAACGAGAAAATATCGAAATAAACAATAATATTAAAGATGTTGTAATGTCAACTGTCATCCACTTTCGTTTTCTTTCATTTGGTTGGGATTTTCCGCTAATTCTTCGTGGTTCAACCAAAAGGACGTGCCTAGTTATACAAATAAATAAACGAGAATTAGTTATTAAATTCTTTTTTATCATAATCACAACTGGAATCTCGCAGGAATTGAACGAGAAAATATCGAAATAAACAATTATTTCAAAGATGTTGTAATGTCAACTGTCATCCACTTTCGTTTTCTTTCATTTAGTTGGGATTTTCCGCTAATTCTTTGTGGTTCAACCAAAAGGACGCGTCTGATTAAAAAAAAAATAAACGAGAATTAGTTATTAATTCGCAGTCGTCGGAATCTATGGGATTTTGTATGGAAATCGAACTCAACTGTGTTGTGCGCTCTGTCACAAGCAAATATGTCACGCAGCAGGTGCATACATGCGATGTGTGTGTATGTGTGAGAGAGTGGTTTGCCCTCTCGAAGGCTGCATTAAACATTAGGTGTCCAGCGGAAATCGATGGGAAAACCAAATAGAATTGAACATACTTGCAAGTCCGTGATGAAGTAATTGGAGATATTTGCAGTATTGCACGAAAGTTTTAAAATGGCGTAATTAATCCTAGCTGTATGAGAGTGCCTAGAGTGGCTATCAAATGCACATAAATAACATGTGCAGTAAAGTGTCGCGAGTTGCAGTGCGAGTGTGTGCTTGTGTAAATACATATTCTGTTTAGTGCGTACCCAGTTCTTTACAATGGCAGTAATATTCGTGATTAATTTGTAGAATTTGGTTTTATAAATACCGCTACAAAAATACACTAAAAACAACGCGCATAGCAACAAGAAGTAGAAGAAGAAAGTTTTTAAACAAATCATGAGAGCTAGTGCTACTGCCAGAATCAGATATTGAGAGAAAGAGAGAAAATGAGAGTGAGAAAAAGCTAGCTGATGTGAGCGATGTAAATCTTACATGAAAGTCAACAATCAAACATCTCAGCTGCGAAAACGACAGACAGACAAGTTTTATCATGCTGAAAACGGAAACACCTATTGCAATTTCAATCGGTTATGAATGAGCTTGGAAATGCATTTCAATTAAGCTCTGTCCATTTTCATAAAACAAACAAAGCAAAATGAAATTACAAATGAACTATCTGCCTGGCTTTCGGCATGATTTGGTTCGTTTGTAATTAGTCCCTTACTTTCATGTTTCATGAACATCTTATGCTTATTATTTTCTCGAATGTATGCTTCAGAAGATCTGAATCGTAGGCGAACCATCGAAGGTTTCTTGTCACCCTGGCCGAATGTGACATTTCTACGGAGCAAAACGTACAACAAACCCATTTAGAGAGCGTCATGTTTGACAGGTTAAAGCTCTGCTATCTCTTTCCCTCTAATGTGTGCCCGCTCTTCCTCTCTCATTTATACTTTCCCACCAATCTCAGTAGAGCGCAAAGTCGCGTTACTCCAAGATACTGGCTGATGCATAAGCAACCGGAAATATTCGGCATTCACGGTGGATGCAGCATCCTTTTTCTTTCTTGAAGCCACCAGATCCTGCACTTTGATGTAGCATGATGGTTGGCAAGGTGAAGGTGATGGACAAGTCTCTGCATTCGCTGCGAATACAATATAATTAGACGAAAAGTGCATTTCAAACCCCAGTAGGGAATGGTCGCCAATAGAGTGTAGTGCGTTAATACTGACGGATCTTTCGGAAACGATGAACAACACTCATACACTGTGAACTGTGTAAACTCCCACACCCATTTTATTACAAAACTCTAGGCGTGCGTACGAACATTCTTATAACCTGCATTTGTACTGCAGTTTCTGTGCATCCTTATTTCTGTTCCATGATAAACGTCTCTTAGAATAGATGATTAGCGTATGACTACAACAATACGGATGGTCGCATTCGGAAGCGTCTATCTAACCTGTACATAGTTGTGTATAGACGAGTTCTTCCTTCGTTCATATATTCTACAAAGCGTCCTGTGTAAATATTAAAGTGCGTGTCACGAATTTTGGCATTTAGCTCCAATTTTCTGTGGAGGTTGCATTAGTAGATTTTGTGCATAAAAATTTTATGAAGGCTGGCTACCTGTGCATGAATATTCACCATCACTATTTATTTGGCAGCAACAAATCCTTTCCGAAACGACTTTGATCGATCGAAGCTAAGTTCGTGGTGTCCTGTGTTATTTACGTGTACAAGCGAGACACAATGCATCTCTGCACCAGAGCTACCCGTTGCTCTGGGGCTACTCTTAACATGACCCGGCATCGGGAACATCCTGAGGCAGCTACCGAAGCATTACCCCGCATTTATTAAAATCCTGTCGACGTTGTGTATGTGTTTGTGTGTGTGTGCTTGCATCGGAGTTGAAATTGTTAGTGAATATCATCTGTGATTTCTTCGTTCTACTATCAAATCAGGATCCATCATCTCCGAGCTAAGGACCAGATCCTAGCAAAAGGAACTAGCAATTAACACCGTCCGGCAGATTCATCCTCACCACTCCTTATTTGTCGGAAACAACATCAATTTTAACGTTCGTGTCGTAAAGAAACCGCAAAACACTCTGCAATGACGACTCCAAAGGATGAACGGGCTAACAATTTGGCCACAATTCCTATTAACGGTAAGTGAAGTCTGTGGAAGGCAACAGTTGAAATAGGATTTGTTATTGTTCTTTATCATTTTGTTCGTTAACATGGATGTTAGCTAAATCGAGTTAGAACTATAAATGTTTTATTGTTAGCAAAATTTCCAATCAATCCCAGTTGTACTTTAACACGCGTGGAGTACGAAAATAGCTAAAAAAGGGATAATGTTCAAATCATCACGCTGTTGATATAATCCTCCAATCAACACAATTGGCTTAACACCAGGTAAATTGTATGGCGCAAAAAAGATAAATAATGAGGAGTGAATTATGCACGTCCCCTGGGGTGCGCTAAGGCTTGGTGTGGAACTGATGAGTGAAACACATTTTGTGTCTGATGCCGTTCTTTCCAATTAAGGTAGACGTAACCGCTTCAACAGGTTTGCTATAGCCACAAATTGCCTGCGCTAGGGTAAACACCATGAGCTGATTGAAAAATTATTTTCTATACCCTAGTTGCCTCAGCTATACGAAAAGGTAGTGAAAGGATGAGCGGTATTTGATGGTGTGGTGTTTGGCTTAAGTTTTCGCTTATAATGCACTTTACGAGATGACACATCAGGTTTCTTCCTGTACTCTTATGACACCTCTTTCCTACACACCCGTTGACCGTGAACTGATTGCTCATGCACCATGTACCATGTACATAAACATGTGTATGTGTTTACTTGCTATGCAAACAAGAGAAATGATGGTACTGCACATTATCGACCTTATGCTTCGGCCAACCTCAAACTTCACTTGAGACATTCTTCCATGAAGTTAAATTAACAGTTTTTTTTACCAACCAATTTTTCGAGCGCTTTCATGCAGATTTGTGTGAGCATAGTTTCTATTATATTCGATAGTTTACAAAACATCTCCCCATTTCTTGCACCTCATGCCTATATATGTTCTGTCCATCTATCAACCACAAGCATCAGAACAGTTACTAGTGAACACTGCATACATCCGCTATTTGTCAACATTGATTATGTCAAATTTTCTTCGAAAGAAAATTATTCACCAATCAATTCGTCGATCAAACGCGCGCGAACAGTAACAAAGGAATCATACAAGTGTTTGTAGGTACCGTAGTACATTTCTTTTGTATGGGTTTTACTATTTGATGCTTTCTTCAGTCACCGTCGTGCTCATGCTCACTTGATCATCACACCACAAATAATTTATCCCCCCTTTCGGATGTATATGTTTCACCACACTTACTCAGCAGCGTATCAAGCTAGTGGGAAATGCTTCGTTCTTACACTTTAGCTGCATTCGTTTTTCGATTATTGGTCTCACGATTACCTTCTTACACGGCAAAACATCACCGTACATGTTTAAGCAGTATTGGAAAAATAAAATATATCAATTAAAATTATTTACATGATAATACGGCGTCTGGCCGTAAACGGGTTATGGCTGATGATCAATGAAAGCGATAAAAACAGCATATTAAGGAGAAAATTAAGATGGTCAAAAAAATCTAAAACATACATTTTACACGCTTCGCGATATTGGCCTGTTTCAACAATACTGGATACCGTTCACTGTTTAGCTACGTCGTATGCCAATTGAATATTTCGGTCATTCTGGCAGACGCATCAAAATCTGGTAGTTTGGGCATAATCACACAGTGGGAAGTTCACCGTACAGCTCGCAGAGCACGTTACTGTAGCGGAATCACCCTTGTTCTCAAAAAATCTCTAACACTCGCTATAATTGTTTTATGTGGTCGACGTAAAACATTATATCAACTGTTGTAATACTCTGTTCGAATGGCAAAATGTGATCCTACCAGAGAGCAAAGCAACAACGTAAAAAGGTAATATGTATTTTGGCTCGTAACCCACACCGACACATTGCCGAAGTGTCCAAAAGTTCTTATTTTGCTCACATTCCCTCTAGTGCCGTGTTTGCCACTTATGTACGTTGTACTTGCTAGACAGGCCTTTTGTTTTCAAGAACATACAAGTTAACATTCCTGTAAATTTTAAATTCGATATGAACATAAAAACAAGGATGCAATTTCAAAGTAGTTAAACGATTGTTATTGGTATTTACCAAAACTATTTGCATTTGTTAGGTTTTTAAATCGTGCAACATTTTGTTTTGCAAAATACTTGAACCGTTACGTCTGTTTCTGTACAAACCTAGGGAATCAACTAAAGCACAGTTGGTCGGCTGATTTCTTGTTTAATTATCATTGTTAGAGAACACCAATGGTGTATTGAGTAGCCTCTTCCTGCACATCAGTATCGTCAACAGAAAGTTTATCGCGCGTACGCCTTTGTTTGATCGTGTTGCGCGTGAACACAATTTTCATGGTCATTTTCTGGCTCAGGTGCTGCTGATGGGATTGATATCGTTGTGTATGCGCGTATGTCCTTGCCCTCTAAACTGTGCACTAACTAGCTGTATCACTTTCTGCATTTCTACACACCTACACTTTTTTTTCCTTCTGACCGGCCAACAAACGTTGCACCGGGTGCAAACTCTCGCACAAATGTTCCGATGGGGCTGTTGGTAGCACTAATTGGCTCCGCAAAATAACAAATCACCTCACCCACCGTGTATTTGGAAAGATAGCGAAAGACGAGAAAGCTCTGATGCGAAAGGGATGATGTGCGCGTGAATAACTTTACCGCTACCACGACTGTGACTGGATGTTCAGATCGTGTCAAAAGCTTGTTATTTTTTTCAACTATTGCTTTTATTGCCTATTTCCACATGCGACCTTTGCAGAAACACCGGTTCACTCATATGCTTTTGCCGCTTAATACTTAATTATCAGAGCTGGAGAGTTTTCAGGGTCAACTGCTTTGGGATAACATCCTTTCATTTGTATGTAAGCGTGTGTCGTGTGTTTCGCTATTTTATTGTTTGATTTGATCCAAGCTTAGTGATGCTGTGGTAACAAGGACTGGCCGAACATATCCTGGCAACTGGAAACTTTAACATGTTGCCCATGTATACAATTGTATAGTTTCCTTCTATCTTCCATATCGTTCTGTGTTATGTATGTTTATGTTTTTCTAGTACTAGTTGGTGGTTTTCCATGTTCATAAGTGCGCTTTTGTGTATGTGTGGGTGTTTTTTTTTGTTCCTGTTCGTGATTGAACTGGTAGGAAAATGCTCGTATATGCGCGAATGGGAATGCTCGTGTAGAAAACCAAAAGTTCGTCTAAGCTGGATGGTAGATTTGCAATTTCGATGTCAAACCGAGGGAGATCGTATTCGGCGACGCTCTGCAGCAGGAACCTTTGTAGGTATGTTGTTAATGAAGGTCAGGAAATAAAACCAAAATATAATTCGCATTCTACTGCATTCCCAATTCCCAATCGAGGTATGAAGCACACGCAAGTGAAATAACCACTTTCATTAGAAACAATAAGAAGGATTACGAAAGAGTTTATCGTGCGAAGTTTATAATGAATGTGTGTTTGAATGATCGTGAGCCTGCTTCCTTGTGGCTTGATTGACAACGAAGATTAACAAATTCCTTTATTTGATTATTTGATCTGAGTATTATGGTTACTATTAAAGTAACAAATCACTAAACAAGGCTGATAAATTCGCGCAAAATTATCTCATCATCACTTAGCTCCGCGCTTCCGCTTGTTAGTTTTTTTTTTAAGTAAAACAGAACAGCAGAAAGATGCATATAGAGGTAGTAATAAAAAAGAAAAGTATGCGTATCTATCCAACACACCCGATTGGAAAGCAAAGATGACGTTTTGCTTTCAATCGTAACTGGCTGGAAGTGGACGAACAGTATGGAATTTTTTTTTCTGCGCGTATAGTATGGCCAACCGCTGCCGAGTGCATATTCGATCCGCTTCACGCTTTGCGGCTTTCGACCAGGTGTGCACATTTTTGTGAACACGCTCCATGGGACGCGAATGGACGTACTGAGCGTGTGCCGTATGCCTTTCAGCCGTTTAGTAAACCCCTGGAAGAGATAAGACAGAGAATTAGGAGCGATCTAGAAAAACATAAGAAAAGCTTCTTGAATGGGGCAAATGCGTATGCTATTTTTCTACAGTTGCACTTGAGGATTCATGTCTCTTGTCGGTGCAATAAAGAAAGGCTTAACAATCTTAATGAACACATAAAGTTCTGCACTTTTCACCACAGTTTTTTCATGGTTGCGATTACTACGTTCGATAGAAATGCGTCGAGATATGATCGTACAGAGTTATTATAAAGCTGTACACGATTATCAAAATATCAATTGTATAAGTTGGAACTTACACATATCCGCTACATCCAGAGTTGTGTTGATCCCATGAAGCCTGCTCATAAGAAGATATTAAGGCACATGGCTGTTTTCACAATGTCGAGTTTGGTTCCAGGTTTCATATCGAAGTGCTCGAGTTAGTTTTATAAATCTATCAAATCTTCATCGTCCGTTCGCTATGCGTTGCATGGTACTATTACTATTACTATTATACTGCACCTGGAACACTGGCGTTGAAGCCATACAACAAAATGTGTGATAGAATATGGACTAGCATAATGAAGAAACGACAGAGAAATAATAGAAAGAGGATCGCGAAATACAATAAAGAAGCGTAATATAAAGAAAATGATAACGAGACAGACAAGAAATTTGCAAGGACGATACCAATCGTTTGCCAAACGATGTTCAGGGATGGGAAAAGAATGGATTATCGGTGAAGAAAATGCACTCAATCAATTTCCCACTCATTGTCAACACTTTTTACTCTCCATCGACTTCCCCCAACACTGCTTACACACCTTCATTCATTTTACCTTATTCTCATCAGTGAGGCTTCCATTCTTTATGCTACACGAGCACTGAAGAAAACTATATCACGAGATCAACTGAGCTGGTTCTCCTTTTCATCGATCGATTTTCAGTCACAACGAACCACGCTTTGCCAAACTATACTAACAAACATCATTTCTTCTACCCATGCTGGTGGACAAACGGAAAAGAAGAAAAATAGGCCCGTGTGCGCGTTACGACTCTCTTCATATAAAGTAATCTACCTTTTGCACTGTTCAGCACGTTCCACTGTTCTTTTCATTCGTAATCGAGAACGTGTTGGTATCAGTTTTCTTAATTATTTAAATTTTATTCACACTTTAGTTGCATGGGATGAGAAAAAAAGAGACTGGAGAGATCTATAAGTGATGCCGTTCGATCGACCGTAGTGTCAGAAGACTGTATGCAGTCGGCTACTTATTTTCCCTGGTTGTTTGCACCATCTCCAATGGTTCCTGCTTATTGTTAACCAATAAATTCGCACTTTTTTCCTGCCCGATTTGCATTTGCATCCGTATGGAATTGTTTATCTAGTGGAGGGATTTTAAAGTTTTGTGTTATTTTCACCTGAACAATATGAAGTCCCGAATTACGATTGAAACTGTGCATTTCGGAATAACTCATTATGCCAACCACGTTTTGATTCCGAATTAAGGTGATTCAAGCAAAACAAGTGGGCAAGTGGGTAAAATAATTATCATTTTCAATGTTTATACCTAATCAGAACAGGTTTATTTATGTATATCATTTGACACGGTGTGTTAAAAGAAAATTGCTATTTGTTATGTAGCTAGCTACTACAAAATTTGATGCAGTTTTCTCTTACTGCAGCGCAGATAGTTAATTTGCGTAACTTGGTTTGGCAACAATTTTCAAAGATGATTAGGCCTTTACTTATGATTGTATTTGTTTTTGTTGGTTCGTTTCGCGTTTTGTTCGCTTTAGCGAATGGATGCGCAAAGTCAATGAATGATACAGGAAGGGATGTAATGGGCGTCTGGGAAATTGATTATTCTTTTCCTTGTGGTCAGTGAGTAAACGCAATTCAAAATTATTATTTTTTTTTTTACTAAAACGAAAATGAGTGAATTAAAAAACAACAATGCTTTAATGCATGGGATGGTGGTTGTGCGTTGAAACTTTAATAAACGCACACTAAGTGTTGAAAAGCTTTAGGCGTCTTTAGCGCCCCTTTTAACACTGGCCAAAGATAATTTCTCCATAGTAAACTTTTTAACAATTTCAAAGAAATGAAAGCAGCGGGATGGGAAAATAGAGTACAATTGAATATGCTGATGAGTAACAGGTAAAAAGACGATGACGCAGTTTGGCAAGTCGTATGTGTAAACGTACAACAATCTAGTATTACTGCATAAAATCGTATGTTGACCATCCCCGATTTTATAGTTATCCATGATTAGTTATTTTAAAACATGGCCAATGCAAATAATATTTTAATTATCACCACTAAATGCATACAGAACATTGACCCAAAAGTGGTCTGTGATGGGTGGACATTGATCGTCCGAATATGGACTCCTTAGACACATATCGCATGCTCATCGAAAACCTATCCACCCACGCATCCACATACACCCACACGCGCACAAATACACCACAAAATAGTCAGCGCAAAAGAAGAAAGACGAGATAAATCAGCAACAAAACAATAATAATGTGAATCACTGTGCCTCGGTGAAGAAAACAATCGGTAATTTATAATGTCGGCCCGATCGGCATGGTCTTCATCATCATCATCATCATATCCAAAGTTGGAATGTAAAACTAAAAGATACACATTCACAGCACCGAAAACAGCTACGAAATTTAAGCTTCCAGGGAACAACAGTGAAATCCGGAGCGCAAACGTATTCCACACAAAATGGCCAAACCCCTAAGGCACTATTTATTGCACATCTCGTGATATGATGGTAAATCTACCGGAACATAATGCATTACAGTAGAACATCGTCGTTTTTTGGTAAGCATCTTCGTTCAATGATTTCATATGGAATTAGTTACCCCAAGTTCAAAGCCGACATAAGATATACTGGTTTTTACATCAAAAGGTGTTACAGGGAGTAAAAGTTTTTGTTTATTTGATTTGTCGAATGGAAATGTGTTGTTTGAACAAGTATTCCAATTGCATCGAGTGGAAAAGTAATGTTTTTAATAGCTATACTTTCAAAACTAAGCTTGGCTCGAAAATCATACTATAATACTAATAATTATCGTTTCATACGACCGGCTGTTTGTCTCTATGTAAGTCTCTTCAATGTTTTGAGATGTCTCACATACGCGAGCAGAGAGCTATAAGTCGGCACTGTGGAACAGACGGTGGACATTAGGCTTTTGTTTGCATTGAAACCATTTTTATGTAGGGAA
>KZ062223.1:124168-191425 GCA_002091835.1 Anopheles maculatus
TAGGGAAAGTGTTTAATTCTTTTTCGTTTAATTAATAATTATTACTCAAATACTTCCTTGATTTGGCCTGTACTGATCATTTTATGAAGTTATACAAACATGATCGATTCAGTGTTGTTTTATAATTAGCAACGTAATAGCGTCAGAAGTTGAAGTGTTTGTTGTAACTGTTTCAGTAATTGCTCTCTAAAGCATTAATACATTTACAACAATAGTAATTTTTCGCTTTACATTTGATCTATTAAATTTGCCCATAGTGTGCCGGGTAAAAAGTGCGCAAGCAAGAGGGCCGATTGGATCGGTTAGACGTTGAGCGGCTTACGGTGGATCATGGTAGCATAGGGCCGGACTCCACTCTATCAGCTGCCAGTCTGCCGGTGTTGCTCTGCTGTCTGTTTTGGACTTACGATTCGGTCATTTAGCATTTTGTCGCCCAGTCAAGACGTCATGCATTTCGTGATCAAGATTTATAATTCGTTGAGCAATGTAACAAGTGTTATTTCTACAACTGTGCTTAGTGCATTCGTGTTGTGTGCGGTGGAAATTAGCGGCATCACTACTTCTATCAAAATCGCCCATTTCGAAAAAAAAATGCTCGATATTACAATCAACTTTTGGGATTTTTTTTTTTAATGACAGCAGTGAAACGCAATGTGTGAATAGCAAACAAAGAGTAACGTTTATATCCAATACGTGCTATTCGATTATTCAACGCACGATCGTTGGTCGGGTCTTTCGCTAACCGCATTCCAAAGTATGAGAAAGTGATACGCTCAGTGATCATTGGCGCTCGTAATAAAAGAAAGCATAAACGTGTGTTTTATCTAAATTTTAACAAACAACAATCAATCTCAGTTTCTGTGTGTGTGTGTGTGTGTGTGTGTGTGTGTGTGTGTGTGTGTGTGTGTGTGGGAAGGAGTGGGGAGGGTCGATTTTGGTTTGGATAAAATTATTTCATGATGCCTCAGATTCATCTATCTTCCTCGTCAACCTTCTATCGACGCTCAATCTTAAATGTGTTTAGGCTCTTGCCACGGTTTATATGATGTTTATTAGGGTACAGCTATGGTACTCGTAAACCTAATTTAGGGATAGTAAACAATATATAAAACCGCTTATACCCACAGTGAAGCTTACCCAACTTTGAGTTCCAAGTATAGCAGGAAACACAATAAGAAAATCTTGATTAGTTATGATGAAGATCATCCGCACTAAGTTGCGCAGCATTGATCGAAATCTCCAAACGCATTTGGGCTTAGCAAAATATAGCTACTGGTCATCATGAAGCGGTGTGTGATCGAGCACCATGTTTTTCTTTGCGTAATCGACTGTTTTGAATTAAATATTTTACTAAATGTTGAAGGAAAAATCGATTATAGGACCGGAAGAAAAGGGTAATGTAACCTACGAACGCAACACTAAATAGGTTCTTTATATTTTCTTCTTACTTTAAAATTTATTTTGCCATTATGTAAAAAATATATATTTTAAGGAAAGGCAGGAAACAGAAGAAGCTCTCAAATGCAATCGCTTGTTAGCAGAAATTGTTCCAACATAATATGGTCCGATCGTTGGTTTGTTTATTTAATGCGTCAAAATCCTACTGTTGATGCAACGTGGTCGAGTTTCAAATGATTCATCAGATAGTCTTGCCGTTTGATGTCTGCGTGACTCCACATTGGCATGTTTCGATTTCACTGTTTTCTGCTATTTCGGAAGAACTTTTCTTTTAATTTTCAATTCAATATTTAAATGATCGCTAACCGCATTCCAAAGTATGAGAAAGTGATACGCTCAGTGATCAAGGTTGAATGTGTTGTCTTTCTACTTACTAAAATGTTGTTGTTGTTGTTGTTGCAATGAAAACACAGTCTCCCCACCCTATCATAAACGTGAACCGAAAAAAAAGAATACAATTGTTAAATATTTGCGTCACCAATCGCAAAAAGCGGCACAACGTTTTACCAAGATCGTTTTTATTTTTGCTTTTTTTGCGATCTGCCACTGTTTGCGTTATCCGGGGAAAGTAAGATAAAACAACATCGAACCGACTGACACCATGATCTATTTATATAAAGCAAACGTCAGACATGATTCGTTTGATTCTTAACACTGAAATGAATATCGCTTTATTCTGCTTGGTTTTGTTATGTTTAAATACCAGCCCACTGACCAGATATTAAATTGTTTGATCGTCTACAACCGCACCTATATGTTTCATTTGCACCTCAAAAGCCTCACTTCAATTCTGAACCTGTAGTATTGCGTACTACTGTGGGAGAATATAGACAACTTGCGCATTTTTGGTGCATCCGCACTTGCAGGCTGTAGCTGTGGTATTCTATCTGATCATTTGATCTTTGTTTCCATTGAAAAGTTTATGTGGGATGTTACTTAAGCAGATTTCTCGCCCTCGAGGATAGAAACACAGCGGAGAAGCAAGTATGATCATGAACAGTAATGCCACTTACGGCTTGCTGACACGCATAGTAAATATATAGATAAGAAAAAACTTATATGAAAACTATGTGTGCAAGAAAGCAGATTTCTCGCCCTCGAGGATAGAAACACAGCGGAGAAGCAAGTATGATCATGAACAGTAATGCCACTTACGGCTTGCTGACACGCATAGTAAATATATAGATAAGAAAAAACTTATATGAAAACTATGTGTGCAAGATTTCGTTGTAATGGTCCGTATATCGCCGTGTGCTGGTCTCCGGGTGTAATGGTCTAACCATCCCTGTGCTAAAGGAATACAGGTAGAGTGTAGCAAGGAATACATTTCACGCCGATGCACTCCAGATGGCATCAACCTGCAAAGCGTTACACCCTGATGAACGATATACCATCACCAAAAGCGATGTAATGCCCATTTTGGTGAGATACTGAGCGCACTGACAAGATTTCATTGTGATCTTTCGGTTCTGGTCAGTTGTTCGATGAACTTTGGTTTAGAACTTAGGTGTGGAGCGTTTGTAATGCGATGCTTCCAACTGGATCGCATTAAACCGTGGAAACTCTTCTCTACTCCAGATGGTAAATCCGTTGTTCTTGTTTTACGTTTCCTCCACCTTACCGGAACGAATTGTTGGATCAATGCCGTGACATTGCTCAAGAATCCATGATCCTGTGCTGTTCAACGTGGGAAGTGGAGAAGTCAGGGGTTTGAATTTTTAATGCATTTATCCAAGGGGATTTCTCGGTGCGGGAAACTGTGACCTCAAGTTTGTCGGCCCTGGTGGCAAAATTTACTTCCTTCGCGCGCTATGTGATTGAGTAAACTCGTTCAGAACACTTTATGGTTCATGGTCGCATTTATTAGAATCAAAAAAGAACGGAAAAACCGGCAAACCACACGCTGCGAATGCTGCCGCCGCTAAGTTGTTAGCATCGTATGGATGGAAACATTTACTGCAGCAGAATTTGTTTTCCTATTTTACTATGGCACAACGGTAGCTGTTAGAAGCGCACATTCAACGCGTCGGCAGCAGGATGATTTATTGTCACGATAGCAAAAGATAGTTGCTGGTTACGTTTGATGGCATCGGATTGTTTTTTCCGAATCGCATTATAAAGTATGTCACTGTCGACTGTAACAAATGCATATCGTATCTTGTAAATATTTTAGACCTTTGATATACATTTAGCACTGGTTTCGATTGGTTCGATTTCGATTGGAAATTGGATGATGATGTGATTTTTATGCTAAAAGATTATATGAATGTTGATGGAACTAGCAAAAGATGGGTTGGAGTGAATCTGAAGTCGTATCAATGTCATTGGCAAAAAATAAAATCTGTGTGCAATAGAAGTAAGACGGATCTTATTTTGTTTTCAGTAAATTTAATTAGTTTAATGCAATTACCAATTGCAATTTAATGCAATTTAGTGTGTTAAAATCAAACAAGAAAATATGTGATCTAGTGTACTGCTTTTACAATGTGCCAAAGTAGTCACCCGTTGTAACCCTGCGAAAAGGTCCCAAGATGCCGGAATTTGATGATTCGTTCCTATTCGATTGTGCGTCGTTCGAACGGAAAAAATGGAAGACGCATAATCTACGCTACCATCCTTCTAGTGTAGTTCTGAAGAGTGCCAGTAACCTTGACCCATTTTTGAACACCAACCATCAGTCGGACTTTAAACCGTCCGCCGATGACTCGGACTCATTACGGAAGGGTATATCCGGATATTCACCCGATGCAGTGATTCAGTCGGAAGTGTCTCCCGGAAGGAACACACGCGAAAGAAAGGAAAAATTAGAAGTTCCAGGCTTAAGGTACCAGCAGCCAGGCAGCAAAATAAAGCTGTTTAGTGGCTCTAATTCATCCACCTACGATGTATTTCAACGAGAGCAGGCGAGCCAGCGAATATGCACAACACCACGTGTTCAACAGTTCCAGTACAAGAACCAGGCGGACCTACTATCGGATGACAGTGACGCTTCAAGTAAGCTAGTTTTATTAATTGCAAAGGTTTTCTCGTGACCTCTCCACTTTAAAGTAGAGGGCTTTTGGTTGCACTAAAGAATTTTAAAATTACTCAGAATCTTAATTTCACCGCGCAATTTTTACGTTTTATCGCTTGCTTGTTTTTCCTTCATAACAGTCTATAAGATGACGAACGATGCTAAGCATCGTCCGTCCGGACCCTGACCTTTCATTTCTGCTATATTCTTTTCCTTTCACTTTTTCTTTGATCCACTTTCCCTTTATTTCCTTTCCTCTTTGGTTTGCCGTCTCTAAGCATATCGAAAAGAAGAAGATGATCACAATTCTCGCTTTCTTCGTCCTTCCAGTGGCCCCCCCTTCTAATGGTGTTTGGGTGGAGAAAGTTGCATCTGTTTCGGGAAAAATTGAACAATGATAGGGCAGTAGGTGTGACGCCACCTGCACCTACAATCGATCTTTGTATATTTGAACGTGCCTTCTGTTTGGGTCCGAACTGAAGTTACACACGCAATGAAATGCGGTACGATTGCTGTGCTGATTTTGCTTTCTTCGTTGTTTTTGTTAGTGCTGCGTAATGTGGGTGAAAATAAAAACAAAAGCCGCACATATTGTTAAGAGACGGGTTCTGTTCAATGCATTTGATTGTTGTTTTTTATCGCCTCCTTGCCAATGTATAGTTGCGATTTTACAATCACATACCAAAGTAACATTCGTCTGAGGACTAGACTATTAATTAAGCTAATGTGCTCAATTAACGAGAGCGATGTAAGAGCATTTACCACTAGTTGTTATAATCCACAGTACAATGTTATCCAGCGCATAGCTAAATTTGCTTCACGATAAGTGAATTTGATGTTTTATCATAATTGATGTGCCACAATGCTGTTGAAAAGTTAAAATTGATAATAATTAAGATATTTCCACCTGCCAGGTTTGCTCGGTATTGGTTCCTTATGTGCACTAGCATGATGTTTTTCCTAGCGGTGAATCATATTGCGATGACTATTGAGAATTTGTTGTGTTATATATTTTATAGTTTTTATTTCTCATTCTGCTTTATTACCTGCACGTCCTGACCAATAGCCGTAGGTAGCTTTTAGTTAATTAATTAATATTTAATTACTGCACATCGCACACTTACCCTTCGTTGCACAATTACACACGCATACAAACACACATCTTACCCGCTGCATATACACGCACAGCAACGGGGACATATCAGCGTGGCGGACCGCAGCATCTGTTTTCCCTATAAACATGCACAAATGTCATACGTTCTTTTATTTTTTGAGTGCGATTGGATCAAAACGAGAAGATGCAGTATGCATCACCAATTTGTAGAAGAGCAGTATCGCAATAGTGTTTTTATTTTATTTATTTTAGCATAATAACGGCGATAATATAATAAAATAAATATGCCGACAGCACAACAATTCTTACACATTCGGATCATCGCGTGGGAAACAATAAGCGAATGTTGAGTATTAATGTATTACTTGCGAATTACGAGATGATCTTTCACTGTCCATCCCCTTGTTTGTTCCACTTCGATGCACTCGAACTGATGATCATTTTGTGGTTAAATTTCGTTTATATTTGGTTCTTACTTTCCATACTCTTATGGCCATATGGACTAGAGCTAGAACATATTTAAAGCACGATCGGGAAGAATCTTGGTACGCTCATCTTTTTTTACTTCACCAGCCGCGTACCAGGCCAAACAAAGACGCGATAGCTTCTTGCGTTACGTCTTTATACGTCAAGATAGGGAATCGCACATTCTTGCGACGGACTAACACGAACTCTGGTGCATAGAGCAACCATAGTACAGTTTACTACTACTGTTGTTTCGTTCCAATCTTCGTTTAATGTGCGTTCGCAGAGATAGAGTGGTATGGGTCTAACAGCTTGTCATAAAAGTGTAGAACGATTTATTTTCCTGTTTTGCTTTCCGTTTGCACAGCTTTTACCGTAAAAGTCATACGCTAGAAAACGTTATCGTGACAGTAACGTTTATTAAACATTGTTTAATAAATGTTATGAATATCAATAAATGAAGAACAGGTAAGAAAACGTTGCAGAACTATCAGTAAGCGGAATTGAACGTCTAATAGTTATTCCGATGTGATCATCTAACAACTTATTCAACTTGCTTTTGCATCCACCCAACACGATCTACACGCACGTCGTGTTTTGTGATATGTCTGTGTGCGTCCATTCACCTAAAAACATCCAGCGCGTAGTCGCTGAAACTTCGTTCAGCGTACGACATATTGAGCGATAGACTGCAGCTCACGGGCACATACGCACCCGAGACGAACAGTATGGCCAGGGCCTTCTACCGGTGAACAAGTTTATCCGTTCACGTTTATACGCGTATACGATCACGATCACCAATTTGCTCGCTTGTAGAGCTAGGTTAAGGCTGTGACTTTTTCAGTTTTAGTGATAGATTGCAAAGGTCATCGTTATCCAAATGCAGGTGTAAGAGTTTGTGTAGATGAGGATTTTGCCATTTAATATGTTCGTATTCTACCTCGTACCAACGACTTGCGGGAGTGAGTGAGGGATGAAGAAGTGAGTGAAGAAGTGCGGGATATACTCCCCAACCCTGTCAGTAGTTTAATATATCGTTTGAAATAGCAGAGCCTGAGCATAAGTACATCTTTCAACAAGTTTTAATGTGAACATCTTTTATGCTTCAAAGTTCCCGTATGAATTGTGCACCTCTTTTCATACAAAAAATAACCCTGCCTTCGAGTGGTGTTCATTCCGTTCGCGCAGTCAACCATCGTGTCAACACCAACAGTTAAACTTACCAACGATGGAAAGATTGTATATTCGTGACGCCCAACGTCTTCATGCCACATCCAGAGTGATCAGTACTGAGGATTCTTTACGTTTTATTTCTAACGCTCGTGTTGCTTTCATTTACGTACTTTCTGCTTCCCTTCGTTTGACGCAATACGAATCATACCTACTGTAGAATACTCGCCATTAATCGAAAGAGGGGATGACTGGAATAGATTTGTTGAAAGCAAAGAAATAAAAAAAAACTCTTCCGAGATTCCCTAGACCGCTCCAAGTGGATTCCCTTGGTGAGATATAGGTGCTATGGCTGCTTGCAGTTATTTTTAACGACAACAACTTCCTAAATCGGAAACTAGTAGTTTTGTCCATGTTTGGGATATTGAAGCGACGCGGCTTCATACTCTAGACATACACTGTCCAAAATTGTCACTCGATTTTAAAGACATTTTTACGACAAAGAGGGTCACATGATCACTATGACAAACGGATCAAATGAAATTGTTAAAAAAAATTGTCGTACCCATAATGCGATTGTCTTGGACGTACCCATAACTCTTAAGCAAAAGTTGCGCCAGAGATACACAATCCTGCAAATAATTAAAATCTCGTATGAAATGTTCCTTGCTCCCTATAATGATGAATATAAACAAATGTGCAGTACGCACAAAAATAATAAAAACAGCCTCCTTCAAAACATTCCGTGTCAAGGATGCCGTTTCTCCTACTACCTGGAACTGACTGAAAGTGTGAAAAACATCGCTAGCATGCGTTGAGAGATAGAATAGCACGTGTTTACTTTCCTTTTCTAGCGCTTTGCAACATACGGAGCAACCTTCCGTCATCGCGTTACTCATTAATTGCCCTTCGGTCAAAATGAACTCCTCCATTATACCCTCGATCAATTGAGTGACTCAAGTGCATGAATCGACGACGCGGGATGATATGATTACATGGTGGAATGCTCCATCACAAACAACAAACTGGATTTTGATCGCGTCTTTCGATCCATACGTTACGTTGGAAGAATACCGATCATATGCACATTCCTTGTCCCGTAGTCTTTATTTCAGACACAACCACCAATGCATTCAGAAATGTTTGTAGAATCTGATTCATATCTATAACGTTTGGTTTCAGTCTATAGACTGGAATGGGCATTCTATCGTGTTTATGGAGCAGTACCAAGAGGCATGCGTACTATATACACGAATCTTCACTAAGGGTGTATCAATTATATTATACATTATATTGTAACTAAAATTTTAATTATAATTCGGATTAAAGTATATTCGGAATTAAGATATTGTTTCCTTTACCGAAGAAAATTCTCCAACAGCATCCATTATCGAATATCAGATATATCGACTGGTTACGTGATACAGTGCCTTCATGTACAAACCATCGTCTGGAATGTAGAAGTAATAGTAAAATCTATAAAGGCAAGCAACAGGATTTTTGGCTTCCTTTACTTTATCTTGAATAGACATATTATTGTTTGTGTTGTAAATGCTCCTATAACGATTGTTCATCGGTTTTCAAAATCTCAAAGAAACAATTGTACCTTTGTAAATGAAATAAGACATCAACTCACTAATAGCTCACGTTTTTCGTCTAATCACTAACAGGATACGATAGTGCCGGTTACTGCACATCAACAAATAGTAGCAGTAACATCGGTTTGGCGTCCACACCCGTCACGAGCGGGCGTAACTCGAACGGGAATAGTAACGGTGGCGCTACCGGATCAGCAACAAGCACTCCAACGATTGGTGGTTGCAACGATCAAAACAGCAGTGGCAGTGGAAATAACACCAGCATTACACCAGGCGCACCGGGCTCATCCGGTCACAAGGGCAGCATCCGAGGCAATAAACTGGCTCGACGGGCGCGCTCCTTCAAAGACGATTTTTTGGAAAAGATATCCCAGATCCGCACACCGACCAACACAATGACAAGGTGAGAGAGTAATTCTTTAATCTTAAGAACAATAGCATAAACACCACCATACATTGGGGTTTTAAGACTTTTAATCTAGTAAAAAAATCCATGCTTTGCCAGTTCATATGAGAACTTATTTGGACAATTGTAAACTATTGTTTACCGGCGGTCCAGTGGTGTATACGATAGCGGCGCCGGTCTTTACACGGCAGGACCGGGGTTCGAATCCCGGCTGACCGCCTCCCCGTACGCAGGACTGACTGTCCAGCTACGGGTAAAAACTGAGTCACAGAGAGCTAGCAATAGCAGGCCAAGACCTCACGAGGTGTGTGTGTGGGAAGGAGTGGGGAGGGTCGATTTTGGTTTGGATAAAATTATTTCATGATGCCTATCTTCCTCGTCTTCCTCGTCAACCTTCTATCGACGCTCAATCTTAAATGTGTTTAGGCTCTTGCCACGGTTTATATGATGTTTATTAGGGTACAGCTATGGTACTCGTAAACCTAATTTAGGGATAGTAAACAATATATAAAACCGCTTATACCCACAGTGAAGCTTACCCAACTTTGAGTTCCAAGTATAGCAGGAAACACAATAAGAAAATCTTGATTAGTTATGATGAAGATCATCCGCACTAAGTTGCGCAGCATTGATCGAAATCTCCAAACGCATTTGGGCTTAGCAAAATATAGCTACTGGTCATCATGAAGCGGTGTGTGATCGAGCACCATGTTTTTCTTTGCGTAATCGACTGTTTTGAATTAAATATTTTACTAAATGTTGAAGGAAAAATCGATTATAGGACCGGAAGAAAAGGGTAATGTAACCTACGAACGCAACACTAAATAGGTTCTTTATATTTTCTTCTTACTTTAAAATTTATTTTGCCATTATGTAAAAAATATATATTTTAAGGAAAGGCAGGAAACAGAAGAAGCTCTCAAATGCAATCGCTTGTTAGCAGAAATTGTTCCAACATAATATGGTCCGATCGTTGGTTTGTTTATTTAATGCGTCAAAATCCTACTGTTGATGCAACGTGGTCGAGTTTCAAATGATTCATCAGATAGTCTTGCCGTTTGATGTCTGCGTGACTCCACATTGGCATGTTTCGATTTCACTGTTTTCTGCTATTTCGGAAGAACTTTTCTTTTAATTTTCAATTCAATATTTAAATGATTTTCAAGGTTGAATGTGTTGTCTTTCTACTTACTAAAATGTTGTTGTTGTTGTTGTTGCAATGAAAACACAGTCTCCCCACCCTATCATAAACGTGAACCGAAAAAAAAGAATACAATTGTTAAATATTTGCGTCACCAATCGCAAAAAGCGGCACAACGTTTTACCAAGATCGTTTTTATTTTTGCTTTTTTTGCGATCTGCCACTGTTTGCGTTATCCGGGGAAAGTAAGATAAAACAACATCGAACCGACTGACACCATGATCTATTTATATAAAGCAAACGTCAGACATGATTCGTTTGATTCTTAACACTGAAATGAATATCGCTTTATTCTGCTTGGTTTTGTTATGTTTAAATACCAGCCCACTGACCAGATATTAAATTGTTTGATCGTCTACAACCGCACCTATATGTTTCATTTGCACCTCAAAAGCCTCACTTCAATTCTGAACCTGTAGTATTGCGTACTACTGTGGGAGAATATAGACAACTTGCGCATTTTTGGTGCATCCGCACTTGCAGGCTGTAGCTGTGGTATTCTATCTGATCATTTGATCTTTGTTTCCATTGAAAAGTTTATGTGGGATGTTACTTAAGCAGATTTCTCGCCCTCGAGGATAGAAACACAGCGGAGAAGCAAGTATGATCATGAACAGTAATGCCACTTACGGCTTGCTGACACGCATAGTAAATATATAGATAAGAAAAAACTTATATGAAAACTATGTGTGCAAGATTTCGTTGTAATGGTCCGTATATCGCCGTGTGCTGGTCTCCGGGTGTAATGGTCTAACCATCCCTGTGCTAAAGGAATACAGGTAGAGTGTAGCAAGGAATACATTTCACGCCGATGCACTCCAGATGGCATCAACCTGCAAAGCGTTACACCCTGATGAACGATATACCATCACCAAAAGCGATGTAATGCCCATTTTGGTGAGATACTGAGCGCACTGACAAGATTTCATTGTGATCTTTCGGTTCTGGTCAGTTGTTCGATGAACTTTGGTTTAGAACTTAGGTGTGGAGCGTTTGTAATGCGATGCTTCCAACTGGATCGCATTAAACCGTGGAAACTCTTCTCTACTCCAGATGGTAAATCCGTTGTTCTTGTTTTACGTTTCCTCCACCTTACCGGAACGAATTGTTGGATCAATGCCGTGACATTGCTCAAGAATCCATGATCCTGTGCTGTTCAACGTGGGAAGTGGAGAAGTCAGGGGTTTGAATTTTTAATGCATTTATCCAAGGGGATTTCTCGGTGCGGGAAACTGTGACCTCAAGTTTGTCGGCCCTGGTGGCAAAATTTACTTCCTTCGCGCGCTATGTGATTGAGTAAACTCGTTCAGAACACTTTATGGTTCATGGTCGCATTTATTAGAATCAAAAAAGAACGGAAAAACCGGCAAACCACACGCTGCGAATGCTGCCGCCGCTAAGTTGTTAGCATCGTATGGATGGAAACATTTACTGCAGCAGAATTTGTTTTCCTATTTTACTATGGCACAACGGTAGCTGTTAGAAGCGCACATTCAACGCGTCGGCAGCAGGATGATTTATTGTCACGATAGCAAAAGATAGTTGCTGGTTACGTTTGATGGCATCGGATTGTTTTTTCCGAATCGCATTATAAAGTATGTCACTGTCGACTGTAACAAATGCATATCGTATCTTGTAAATATTTTAGACCTTTGATATACATTTAGCACTGGTTTCGATTGGTTCGATTTCGATTGGAAATTGGATGATGATGTGATTTTTATGCTAAAAGATTATATGAATGTTGATGGAACTAGCAAAAGATGGGTTGGAGTGAATCTGAAGTCGTATCAATGTCATTGGCAAAAAATAAAATCTGTGTGCAATAGAAGTAAGACGGATCTTATTTTGTTTTCAGTAAATTTAATTAGTTTAATGCAATTACCAATTGCAATTTAATGCAATTTAGTGTGTTAAAATCAAACAAGAAAATATGTGATCTAGTGTACTGCTTTTACAATGTGCCAAAGTAGTCACCCGTTGTAACCCTGCGAAAAGGTCCCAAGATGCCGGAATTTGATGATTCGTTCCTATTCGATTGTGCGTCGTTCGAACGGAAAAAATGGAAGACGCATAATCTACGCTACCATCCTTCTAGTGTAGTTCTGAAGAGTGCCAGTAACCTTGACCCATTTTTGAACACCAACCATCAGTCGGACTTTAAACCGTCCGCCGATGACTCGGACTCATTACGGAAGGGTATATCCGGATATTCACCCGATGCAGTGATTCAGTCGGAAGTGTCTCCCGGAAGGAACACACGCGAAAGAAAGGAAAAATTAGAAGTTCCAGGCTTAAGGTACCAGCAGCCAGGCAGCAAAATAAAGCTGTTTAGTGGCTCTAATTCATCCACCTACGATGTATTTCAACGAGAGCAGGCGAGCCAGCGAATATGCACAACACCACGTGTTCAACAGTTCCAGTACAAGAACCAGGCGGACCTACTATCGGATGACAGTGACGCTTCAAGTAAGCTAGTTTTATTAATTGCAAAGGTTTTCTCGTGACCTCTCCACTTTAAAGTAGAGGGCTTTTGGTTGCACTAAAGAATTTTAAAATTACTCAGAATCTTAATTTCACCGCGCAATTTTTACGTTTTATCGCTTGCTTGTTTTTCCTTCATAACAGTCTATAAGATGACGAACGATGCTAAGCATCGTCCGTCCGGACCCTGACCTTTCATTTCTGCTATATTCTTTTCCTTTCACTTTTTCTTTGATCCACTTTCCCTTTATTTCCTTTCCTCTTTGGTTTGCCGTCTCTAAGCATATCGAAAAGAAGAAGATGATCACAATTCTCGCTTTCTTCGTCCTTCCAGTGGCCCCCCCCTTCTAATGGTGTTTGGGTGGAGAAAGTTGCATCTGTTTCGGGAAAAATTGAACAATGATAGGGCAGTAGGTGTGACGCCACCTGCACCTACAATCGATCTTTGTATATTTGAACGTGCCTTCTGTTTGGGTCCGAACTGAAGTTACACACGCAATGAAATGCGGTACGATTGCTGTGCTGATTTTGCTTTCTTCGTTGTTTTTGTTAGTGCTGCGTAATGTGGGTGAAAATAAAAACAAAAGCCGCACATATTGTTAAGAGACGGATTCTGTTCAATGCATTTGATTGTTGTTTTGTATCGCCTCCTTGCCAATGTATAGTTGCGATTTTACAATCACATACCAAAGTAACATTCGTCTGAGGACTAGACTATTAATTAAGCTAATGTGCTCAATTAACGAGAGCGATGTAAGAGCATTTACCACTAGTTGTTATAATCCACAGTACAATGTTATCCAGCGCATAGCTAAATTTGCTTCACGATAAGTGAATTTGATGTTTTATCATAATTGATGTGCCACAATGCTGTTGAAAAGTTAAAATTGATAATAATTAAGATATTTCCACCTGCCAGGTTTGCTCGGTATTGGTTCCTTATGTGCACTAGCATGATGTTTTTCCTAGCGGTGAATCATATTGCGATGACTATTGAGAATTTGTTGTGTTATATATTTTATAGTTTTTATTTCTCATTCTGCTTTATTACCTGCACGTCCTGACCAATAGCCGTAGGTAGCTTTTAGTTAATTAATTAATATTTAATTACTGCACATCGCACACTTACCCTTCGTTGCACAATTACACACGCATACAAACACACATCTTACCCGCTGCATATACACGCACAGCAACGGGGACATATCAGCGTGGCGGACCGCAGCATCTGTTTTCCCTATAAACATGCACAAATGTCATACGTTCTTTTATTTTTTGAGTGCGATTGGATCAAAACGAGAAGATGCAGTATGCATCACCAATTTGTAGAAGTGCAGTATCGCAATAGTGTTTTTATTTTATTTATTTTAGCATAATAACGGCGATAATATAATAAAATAAATATGCCGACAGCACAACAATTCTTACACATTCGGATCATCGCGTGGGAAACAATAAGCGAATGTTGAGTATTAATGTATTACTTGCGAATTACGAGATGATCTTTCACTGTCCATCCCCTTGTTTGTTCCACTTCGATGCACTCGAACTGATGATCATTTTGTGGTTAAATTTCGTTTATATTTGGTTCTTACTTTCCATACTCTTATGGCCATATGGACTAGAGCTAGAACATATTTAAAGCACGATCGGGAAGAATCTTGGTACGCTCATCTTTTTTTACTTCACCAGCCGCGTACCAGGCCAAACAAAGACGCGATAGCTTCTTGCGTTACGTCTTTATACGTCAAGATAGGGAATCGCACATTCTTGCGACGGACTAACACGAACTCTGGTGCATAGAGCAACCATAGTACAGTTTACTACTACTGTTGTTTCGTTCCAATCTTCGTTTAATGTGCGTTCGCAGAGATAGAGTGGTATGGGTCTAACAGCTTGTCATAAAAGTGTAGAACGATTTATTTTCCTGTTTTGCTTTCCGTTTGCACAGCTTTTACCGTAAAAGTCATACGCTAGAAAACGTTATCGTGACAGTAACGTTTATTAAACATTGTTTAATAAATGTTATGAATATCAATAAATGAAGAACAGGTAAGAAAACGTTGCAGAACTATCAGTAAGCGGAATTGAACGTCTAATAGTTATTCCGATGTGATCATCTAACAACTTATTCAACTTGCTTTTGCATCCACCCAACACGATCTACACGCACGTCGTGTTTTGTGATATGTCTGTGTGCGTCCATTCACCTAAAAACATCCAGCGCGTAGTCGCTGAAACTTCGTTCAGCGTACGACATATTGAGCGATAGACTGCAGCTCACGGGCACATACGCACCCGAGACGAACAGTATGGCCAGGGCCTTCTACCGGTGAACAAGTTTATCCGTTCACGTTTATACGCGTATACGATCACGATCACCAATTTGCTCGCTTGTAGAGCTAGGTTAAGGCTGTGACTTTTTCAGTTTTAGTGATAGATTGCAAAGGTCATCGTTATCCAAATGCAGGTGTAAGAGTTTGTGTAGATGAGGATTTTGCCATTTAATATGTTCGTATTCTACCTCGTACCAACGACTTGCGGGAGTGAGTGAGGGATGAAGAAGTGAGTGAAGAAGTGCGGGATATACTCCCCAACCCTGTCAGTAGTTTAATATATCGTTTGAAATAGCAGAGCCTGAGCATAAGTACATCTTTCAACAAGTTTTAATGTGAACATCTTTTATGCTTCAAAGTTCCCGTATGAATTGTGCACCTCTTTTCATACAAAAAATAACCCTGCCTTCGAGTGGTGTTCATTCCGTTCGCGCAGTCAACCATCGTGTCAACACCAACAGTTAAACTTACCAACGATGGAAAGATTGTATATTCGTGACGCCCAACGTCTTCATGCCACATCCAGAGTGATCAGTACTGAGGATTCTTTACGTTTTATTTCTAACGCTCGTGTTGCTTTCATTTACGTACTTTCTGCTTCCCTTCGTTTGACGCAATACGAATCATACCTACTGTAGAATACTCGCCATTAATCGAAAGAGGGGATGACTGGAATAGATTTGTTGAAAGCAAAGAAATAAAAAAAAACTCTTCCGAGATTCCCTAGACCGCTCCAAGTGGATTCCCTTGGTGAGATATAGGTGCTATGGCTGCTTGCAGTTATTTTTAACGACAACAACTTCCTAAATCGGAAACTAGTAGTTTTGTCCATGTTTGGGATATTGAAGCGACGCGGCTTCATACTCTAGACATACACTGTCCAAAATTGTCACTCGATTTTAAAGACATTTTTACGACAAAGAGGGTCACATGATCACTATGACAAACGGATCAAATGAAATTGTTAAAAAAAATTGTCGTACCCATAATGCGATTGTCTTGGACGTACCCATAACTATTAAGCAAAAGTTGCGCCAGAGATACACAATCCTGCAAATAATTAAAATCTCGTATGAAATGTTCCTTGCTCCCTATAATGATGAATATAAACAAATGTGCAGTACGCACAAAAATAATAAAAACAGCCTCCTTCAAAACATTCCGTGTCAAGGATGCCGTTTCTCCTACTACCTGGAACTGACTGAAAGTGTGAAAAACATCGCTAGCATGCGTTGAGAGATAGAATAGCACGTGTTTACTTTCCTTTTCTAGCGCTTTGCAACATACGGAGCAACCTTCCGTCATCGCGTTACTCATTAATTGCCCTTCGGTCAAAATGAACTCCTCCATTATACCCTCGATCAATTGAGTGACTCAAGTGCATGAATCGACGACGCGGGATGATATGATTACATGGTGGAATGCTCCATCACAAACAACAAACTGGATTTTGATCGCGTCTTTCGATCCATACGTTACGTTGGAAGAATACCGATCATATGCACATTCCTTGTCCCGTAGTCTTTATTTCAGACACAACCACCAATGCATTCAGAAATGTTTGTAGAATCTGATTCATATCTATAACGTTTGGTTTCAGTCTATAGACTGGAATGGGCATTCTATCGTGTTTATGGAGCAGTACCAAGAGGCATGCGTACTATATACACGAATCTTCACTAAGGGTGTATCAATTATATTATACATTATATTGTAACTAAAATTTTAATTATAATTCGGATTAAAGTATATTCGGAATTAAGATATTGTTTCCTTTACCGAAGAAAATTCTCCAACAGCATCCATTATCGAATATCAGATATATCGACTGGTTACGTGATACAGTGCCTTCATGTACAAACCATCGTCTGGAATGTAGAAGTAATAGTAAAATCTATAAAGGCAAGCAACAGGATTTTTGGCTTCCTTTACTTTATCTTGAATAGACATATTATTGTTTGTGTTGTAAATGCTCCTATAACGATTGTTCATCGGTTTTCAAAATCTCAAAGAAACAATTGTACCTTTGTAAATGAAATAAGACATCAACTCACTAATAGCTCACGTTTTTCGTCTAATCACTAACAGGATACGATAGTGCCGGTTACTGCACATCAACAAATAGTAGCAGTAACATCGGTTTGGCGTCCACACCCGTCACGAGCGGGCGTAACTCGAACGGGAATAGTAACGGTGGCGCTACCGGATCAGCAACAAGCACTCCAACGATTGGTGGTTGCAACGATCAAAACAGCAGTGGCAGTGGAAATAACACCAGCATTACACCAGGCGCACCGGGCTCATCCGGTCACAAGGGCAGCATCCGAGGCAATAAACTGGCTCGACGGGCGCGCTCCTTCAAAGACGATTTTTTGGAAAAGATATCCCAGATCCGCACACCGACCAACACAATGACAAGGTGAGAGAGTAATTCTTTAATCTTAAGAACAATAGCATAAACACCACCATACATTGGGGTTTTAAGACTTTTAATCTAGTAAAAAAATCCATGCTTTGCCAGTTCATATGAGAACTTATTTGGACAATTGTAAACTATTGTTTACCGGCGGTCCAGTGGTGTATACGATAGCGGCGCCGGTCTTTACACGGCAGGACCGGGGTTCGAATCCCGGCTGACCGCCTCCCCGTACGCAGGACTGACTGTCCAGCTACGGGTAAAAACTGAGTCACAGAGAGCTAGCAATAGCAGGCCAAGACCTCACGAGGTTGTAGTGCCAAGGAAGAAGAAGAAGAAACTATATACTCAAAAGATAGGCACACGTAGTTTCATGTGCAGTCGCAGCCAATCATGGTTGTCGTTTACCCTAACTAATATGGCATGTAGCGAGTTGTTGCGATAGTATTCGTATTTATCTTATCACAAACAACAGATATCGAATGTAAAAGATATATGAGTTTTGAATTTTGAATAGACGAGCGTGGCCGTTAGCGTATTTCAAGCGATAAAGATATCGGAGAAATCGTCTTTCTCTATTTATTTATCATGCTGCCCATAAATCAGTGAAACGATTTGCTTATCTCCTTTCCCGACGGGTTGTGTATCGTATTTCCCGCAAATATTAGTTTTCTTTTTAGAATTTCGGTCCTATCGTCTGCCTGAAAGACAGGTTAGGGAGATAGAACGGTTTAATGTTCAGATATTCAACATCAACTGGAAGGTCACAAGCTACAAAATATTGGGCAGAAGACTGTACAACACGCAACAATACTTCAATTCCGCAGTCTCACAGTGCACAGAATTTTGCGAGTGGAATCTTGAACTGGACCATAGTTATCGCTAGCAAATTGTTTGCTTATCTACGATAAGAGAACGAGATAGAGAGGTAGACAACAGTTCAGGTGCGAGGCGTGTCTGTCAAGAATGTGTCGTGTATGTTTTCGTCGTCAACAACGGTGAACAACACGTACACGGGAAACTTCTTCATAAACCCGCAACGCCAGACAGGTTCATTAGCGTCGCATTAGTGATTTGACCGTGACCAAGCTTAGGTTCTGGTGCATTGAAAAGGGCGATTATTTTCACACACCCCTTCTTTGCATGCGAAGCTTAAAAGCTAGAAATAAATAACCTGCCTTGCCTCAAAACGCGTGATTTCTAATTTCGTAATATGTTATTCTCATTGACTGCACGCAAATCGGGCAAATTTCGTAGATCTCACTCACCAAATAGTCCACGGGGAGGTAATGGAACTAGTGGCGGTAGTGGTAACACTGGCAATTATGGTAGCCGCAAAAGTACTACTGACGAACCATCGAAGCCGGTACAGGATCTCAACTATCATGTGCGACAGGTGAAGAATGCACTGACACACTTCAAGGACGTCATACTAAAGAATAAGCTTGAGATGTTGCCGGGCAACGGCACGGTAGTACTGGAATCAATTGCCAACGTCCACACAGGTGAGTTAGTGCACTAGGTGAAAACATGAGAGAAATGTTTGCATTGTACAAATCAAATAAATGACCCAATAATAAAAATTGATCATTCTTTACCATTTTTAGCATTGCAATCCTATACATTGAATGAGCAGAGTACAGCGTTCATTAACGCCACCAACCATGTGTACGTATCGCTTGGCAACTTGCTGAAATTGTGCGACGAGGTGCTACTGACTAAAGAGGGTGATGACTGCCCATCACTAAGCAAGGAGAATGTAAAGGAAGTAGTCGAGTTGGTAGAGAACGCCGTCAACAATCTGGTCAATCTGGCGAATGAAAAGCTGTCCGATCGCAAGGTATCCGCGGCCGCAGGTAACGTAAGTGGAGGAGGCAAAATATCGAGTAATGCCTCTGGCACGAGCTCAAACACGTTGCAACGACCAACGGTGGATGTGGTGAGTCAACGTACGTCTCTGCCAGACATTCCACTAACACCTCGCGAACGCGATATCCTCGAACAAACTTCACTGAAGACGGTGCGTGCATCACACAGTACAGAAAGCATCTTGCGTGATTCGAGTCCGCCTCCACCACCAAAACCACCTTTACCCGATCGATCGCAAGAACCGCCTCCTCCGTTGCCACCAAAGAGGAAGAGTCAGCATGCCAAGAATCACTCCTTCCATGACACAACGTCATCCGACTGTAATTCAACCGATTCCACCATCTACCAGTTGGGAGGCGATGGAAGTGGAGGAACTGGGGCCAATAGTGGCAGCATCGGACTAGACCGGATGTCGCTAAGATCCCGTTCTCCTGAAGATAACTGCAGTCTCCTTAGTGCTAGCGCCGGTTCACTAGATTCGGCACTTAATCACTCGCGCGAGGAAGACGAACTAAGAGCACTCACGAGCTGCTCTTCCCATGCTAGCGCACCGGCCGCTACTCTAGGTGGGTTAGTAATGCTCGGTACGTCTACCAGCATCCAACCCTGGGAAGAAACTGCGGATCTTGCTGGTTTGCCGCAAAACAGCAACAACAGTCTGAACCGTAACTCGAACGAATCTGGATTTGAGTCAATGTATTCGTTGCGTGTTAGTCGAGATCAGCAACAACAGCAGCAGCAGCAAATGGTGCAGTATCAGAGTACAGCTGCTACCGTCACAACGCACCATCACCACCAGAAAAGTGCTAGTTCGTCGTCCTCGTCATCGTCGTTCGTGCACAAGTCCGAATCTATTGTGGACGGCATGACGGCATTCGTGATGAGTACGGGCAAAGCTTCCATTCAACAACAGCAGCAGCAAATTCACCTGCAACAGCATCACCAATCACATGTACTTCATCATCACCAACAGCAGCAACAGCAACAACAACATTTTCATCAAAAAATCGACACAATCATTACCCAACCAAGCGACGAGGGTATAACCGGTCCAAAAGGAAACGAACAACTTGCCTGTTCGGTCTCGCTAACATCGACCGTCACCACTTCTAGTAGCAGTAGCCTGTCGAAGCTGCTTGTGCATGCTCCCAGTATAGATGAACTCGGGAATGATGACGTATTTCCACGTCCGATTGGCTCTTCATCCGATAAACCACCCGCGCTACCGGTCAAGACACGCTCACACAGTATTAAACGGGAACGGCACCCATCTCAGTACGACAACGTTGATGAGGTCGACTTGGAGCGAAGGTACAGCTTTCAATATTTAAAATTTTATGCACTTACTTACTCTAACATTGATTATAGTTCACAAGACTCGTTCGGTCAGTTTCCGATGCAAAACTCGCCATCGTATCTGTACAATCGACAACAGATGTTCCACAATCTGCCGAGCAAGCATATCAGCTTGATTGAACCTCGGCATATGAGCCGATTCCAGGAAGAGCCTCCACCGCTCCCCATAAAAAAGAAGCATAGTGAGTATTTATTTTGCGTACGTGTTTGCGGGAGAACCATACCCATAGCCTGGAAAACCAGCAAGCAGTCTTAAGAATATTTTTCTTCCCAATCGCAATTCAAGATAATGTAGTTATAATGAAGGAACATAACTAATGAAAGAAATCCATCTATTGCACGTTGCATTGTGTTTAGGGTTGTGGCTTAGAAATCTTCAATAATATTCATGAATATTTTGAAATTCGTATGTTTTCGTAACACCTTAAAAATTTTTTAAACTACCGCGAAATATATGGATACTCTCAGCGTTTATCTGCATTAAATTGCCATACATGAAAATTACCATTAGTATATTCGTACGCCTACCTCAATCAGCCGTATGCAGCGGCATAAAAAGATATTTGCTTTGACTGATCCCCACGTTAAATCTTATTCTGAGTATCATTTTTCGATATAAAACAAAAACAACAGTTTCCATTAACGTGTGTGTGGGCGTTTTTAACATTATTTTTATTGTATAAGGAGGGACGTGTGTTCAACTCTTAATGCAACTGAATTCTTAGCCTTACTTACAAGCTGAGCTCAATTGATCACTTTCTAATTCAATTTTATGTTATGATGCGCGCACTTTAGTGTTTCAAAGTGTTGCATATTCAGGTAAGTTGGTCTTCTATTTTCCCTTATCCATCGTAATAAAATAAATCAAAAGCTGTGAATTTATGTGTGAGACCAAAAGATCTCTTACTTTTAGCTTCTTTTATCTTCTTAGACCAACATCAAAGAGAAAACACTGTACTAGATCGGATCATAACGAATATCACTTGTACACCGTCAAAACATATATTCCTTTTTCATGCAAACACGTTCTTTCTTTTATACACACCGTGTGTGTGTGTGTGTAATACAGATGGTAGTAAGGTATAAGTTAGCAGAAGGCAAAATATAGGGACACTGCCAACCTTTACAAATATTTTCAAGCCGCGTCACAATTACACAAAAACCCCACAGCTAGCAAACAATTATAAAAAAGCGTAACTAAACAATGCAATCACAAACACCCTTATATAACGAAAATCGCACATAAGAAGCAAGGAAATACTCATTAGCCCTTAATAGTTATATGTTTGCTACTATGTTGTCTATCTGTTGCTGTTCGGAAGGAAATATATCTGTTTTCCGTTCCTCTACCTGTCAGCTCTCTTCTATCGCTTCAATGATTTGCATCCATTTTTTCACTCTCAGTTATCCTCCAGTTTACCTTTAGAGGCGATATTCTTTATTTTATATTTGATTACGTTACATCTTATCATCTTTATGACTATGCGATATAATTATCATTTTGCGTATATCTTGTGACCACACTTGATCCGACCGATAAATGATTGTCTGTTGAGTTAATACTTAATAATGCATATGCATCTTTCAGTAATGGCATACATGGAGATCTTTGGTAGTGCCACGCAGAACCAATCAGAGTTTATGCGCCACTCTGTTCACACATACAACTTGGCCCACTCCGAACAGGTATCAACCAACAGTACCACGAGTATTTCACACAGTCAAACCATGAGGTAAGTTTGTCAGAATGAAATTGTGTTTCCTTTGCTATGCATTCAATTTGATTTTGATGTTTTTATTTTTCCAGTCTCTCGCCGTCGCGCATTGCTCCTGCTACGGTGTCACCACCAAACTCACCAAACATTAGCGTAAAACCACCCGCTCTGCCACCAAAGCGTCAGCGCATCAACAGCAAAACGGCTAGCATCGCATCAACTCCTCCTGCCAGTCCAAAAATATTCCAAGATCAGCACCATCAAATGCAACATCACTATCAGCAGCAGCAGCAACAGCCAGTTCCAACCGAAACCAATACATCACCCTCCCCATCAACGTCATCACTCGTGTCGACACGATCTGGAGCTGCGGTCAAACCATCGCCTGCCTGCAATCAAAACCTGTTGGACGTCAAGTCATCGAAGGTATCGCAAGCTACCTATTCTCCGGATGCAGAAGCATCTGCGTCTGCTACTACTACTTCTTCTACTACTACCACTACTACAACTATCACTTCGACTGGTGGCTGTGTCTTTACGACTGTTGCTGCGACAGAGAAAAATACTTACAGCAGTAACTCCACTAACAGAAGTTTTAACGCTGAACACCCCAATGCTAATGACGATTATCTGCACCTGTGCGACGCTACGACTGATGAAAATCCAGTTACGGGAGTTGGCGGCCAGTTTTCCTCTTCCGTTTCCAACAAGAATCTCGCCACCATTGTCACTAGCTGTAGCGGTGGCAGCAAAACTCTAATCAGTGACATCAACCACGGTCACGGCAACAATGGTAGCAGTAGTAGTAATAACAACGTTGAATCTAGTAGTTATTTAAACGATAGCCATAACACAGGTAGAACTAGCAGCAGTAGCAGTGGGCTATCAGTATTACCTAGCAGCGATGCAATCTACGAATCTACGTCAACTACACTACCGATTGATGACAACAACAAGGACGGGGACGAGGTTGAGGTCATACTTAGACGGAATAATAATAAGGTGCACTTTACTACTGTTTCTTTCCTAATTTCTCACTAACCTAGCATGAATTTAGATTGCGTGTTATCGTAATCTGATTTTACCCAATTATCATTTTCATCTACCTTTTTTAGCAATATTGCCAGGTCGTTCTTAATTATCAAACAAAAATCACCTACCTTTTCATATTTTTCAATGATTAAATAAGAATGCTTATTTCATCTTAAATACGACCTGGTCGTATTGATTTATAAATTTGCTGCGCATATAATTAACAAAATGTGAACCATTTTCAGATATTTATGTTTATATCAGAATGATACTATTCAGCAATTAACAGTTTTGTAGTTTGTAACTAACGTATCATCAAACAAAAAACAGCAATACGGCCAGACCGTCCTATAAGAATATAAATAAATTAACAAAAAATAACATTTACCTTGCTTTTTCAGAACGGCATTACTATTCTGGAACAGCAGCAACCCCTGAATCTGATGGAAGAGCTAGATGTGAGCAACTATCTGGTATTTAAAAAGGAAAACGAAGATGGTCCAGATGTCAAGGGTGGCCACCCGGATGCGCTGATCATCCATGCTACCAGGGTGCAGAAAAATTCAGACGGTAAGCACCAAACGCATCACCTTGAAGCCATTGCTAGCCATTCCTAGTGGTATTACATTAATCGTTGCATTAATCGCAATTCGTGCGTATACCTCTGAAGACACAATGTTGATTCGAAAGCATATCCCTATATTTTTCGCGTTAGCTACACAGCGAGCAAATGTCCATGTATATTAATCTTTACATCCTGGATCCTTGTTAATGTGCCTTGTTTCTTTTAATTTTCCCACTCCTTATATATAATTTCGCACATACACTCTCACTACCTGGTTTTGATCTTGTACTCCCACAATCGAACTTCCATGATTAATACGTGTATTAAATTACTTCATTTCTGTAACAAAATTCTTATCAATACTCACTGACAGACGATTATTTAGAAGATGGTAAGCGGTTTCATCCTACAAATGCAGCCAATACCGATTTACATAAAAGTGTATGAAATAAGTGTGATTGGAGCATGAGAAACTCTTTTTTGTGTCGAAATTCGTATTCGCTTGATGCATGGATTTGTTTCCTTAAAAGAAGTATAAGTTATTTTAAGTCTAGAGTGTAGGTGGCCTGCTTGATGTTAACGTTACAACCGAAATTTAAAACTAATCATTTTTAGTTCCTCCTTTATCTATTATATTGCTGAGAATATGCGGAGACAGCAATTATATTTATGTTATCTTATGTTTTTCATCATCATCATCATTTTATGCTTCATCATTAAAATATTAAAATTTCCTTTTTTAATCTAATTGATTGATCTTTCAACTTCTACGTGATATGACATTGCATGAGTAATATATGTGAAAAATTTGTTATCCCTATAAAATATATAAAAATATCCTGCAATCTTATCGAACACGATATTTATGTCATTTAGTAATATTGTATTAGTTAATTGCAATTATCCTATTATTTACAATTTCCACGCAATAGCTTCTATAGCACATAATAAAAGGAAAAATGTAGGTCATTGTGATACAACAAATAGCGCTTGAGTCTATCATTTTGCTCTGCTTAGAATGAAATATATTAGCGACATTGCAATAATAGGCAATTGTTTGTTTGGTGCAACTATTATAGTTTTGTTAATATAAAATATACATATATATATTGTCTGTATGACTAAACAAACTAAATAAATATATTGTTGTCTGCATTAACCCACAGCTTATGGTGAAGCATTCATCACAACGTTCCGCACATTTATCTCGCCACTGGAACTAATCCAAAAGCTGTCCCATCGGTACACTGTGTACCATTGTCAGATGAATGATGCCAAACAGAAAGCCGCCAAAGAATCTTTTTCCTTGCTAGTGCGTGTAGTGAATGATCTTACGTATGTATAAAAGTTTCATAATTTGTTTTAAATTATTTTTTCTGTTTAATTATTATATGACAACTAATATTATTTTTTCTCACCTACTCTGTAGCACGCCGGATCTAAGCGAACGATTGCTAGTGATATTAATGAATTTTGACTATCAGCTAGTGAGTGCTGGACACCTTACTATGGCCAAATTGCTCCGGGTGAAGCTGATCGAGAAGGCACTCATCTACAAGCAGAAGGCGTCGCTAACCGTCCAGACGCTTTCGTCGAGAGCACTTGTTGCCCAACCTCCGACTCTACTCGACCTGAAGTCGGCCGAAATTGCCGAACAAATGACGCTGCTCGATGCAGAACTGTTCCAAAAAATCGAAATACCGGAAGTACTGATATGGGCGCAGGAACAGTGTGAGGAACGCTCGCCTAACTTGACACGGTTCACCGAGCATTTTAACAAGATGTCGTATTGGTATGTTCAATTTATCTAGTCAATTAGTGATGTATGACTTAATATATTCTACCTCTTTTGTTTCTAGGGCTCGCACTCAAATACTTTCGCAAAACGATGCCAAAGATAGAGAGAAGCACGTGATCAAGTTCATCAAAATAATGAAACATTTACGAAAGATCAATAACTACAATTCATATCTAGCACTGCTGTCAGCACTAGACTCTGCTCCTATTCGAAGGTATGTCTTAACCAACTGGAAAAAAAGTAATGCTATCATTCTACTCCTGCTGTTGATTTCCGATCATTTCAGGTTGGAATGGCATAAAACAATAACCGAAGGCTTAAAGGAGTACTGTGCATTGATCGATTCCAGTTCCAGCTTTCGGGCCTATCGGCAAGCATTGGCCGAAACGAATCCTCCCTGTATTCCATACATGTAAGACCATCTAAAATATATGTTTAAAACAAATATCATAATTTGGTGACTTTTGCTTCACAGTGGGCTCGTACTACAAGATCTCACATTCGTTCACATTGGCAATCCGGATTTGTTACCGGATGGTGCAACAAACTTTTCGAAACGTTGGCAACAGTACCATATCGTAGTGAACATGAAGCGTTTCAAAAAAGGGTCTGTTATCATTTATCACATCAATTCAATTAGAATCAACCATTTTTTGATGCTTAATTTTTTTGTATTCAATCGTAGGTCTTATCCGTTTAAGAAAAATGAACGTATCATCGGTTTCTTCGACAACTTTGAGTACTACTTGGACGAGGATGCGATGTGGCAAATTTCGGAAACAATCAAACCACGTGGATCGCGCAAGACCAACGTCAATTAGTACAGGCTGAACTGTTTGCGAGGGAGTAGTGATGAGCGACAGGAAAGTAATAATTCTGCAATGATTAAAGCTGGTGAAGACGAAGGCGGCTGCAACTAGGAATCGATGCAGCGATGCAGGAATCGCCACGTTGCAAGTTTACCGTGAACAGAATGGATTAGGTAGCCAATCATGATTAAGTGAGCGTTCTCTTATTGATCCGGCGCAAAGAGAAACACAAACCGAACTACAGCTCCCAAGCAAACCGGACATTCGATTCAACGCATTACACGACGATCAAATCGAAATTAATGCATTTACCTTCAAATAACGAATATTATCAAAGAAACGTTATTAAGCAACAGGAATGTATTGCACCTTCCATGGAAGGATGTCTAGTGAACTTCTGGTGCACATCTAATGGTGATCGAAACTGTATTACTATTTAATGCATGTGTATCTGTGCATTAGTTTTACATATGGCTGCTTCCTATACATTTTCAAACTGTGCACTCTCGTCTCGTACCCTTTTTGAAACTGTTTGCGCCTCAAGTGCGCTTCGTAAACAAGAGGAAACTTGTAAATTATTTTGAGTTGTCAAACAAACACGTGATCTTATTGTATTATACCAACTGCTTGCAATGGTATTTTTTTTAAAAGTATTTTTTAATTGTATTTAAAGTAACGACACAATTTTAAAGCCGGTTAATTGCGTGCGCCCATGTTTCTCAACTAAAATCTATATAAGTTAATAATTTGACTAAAGTATGGGGTTCTTCTTGATACTAGTAGTAATGCAGGATAGATTTCCATAGGTCCGTTGCTCTCCAATAGGAACAAAGTTTCGATTGTTTTCCTACAGGTTTGTGCATCTGTTCCTTTGATCGGAAGTTGATGAAAGCATTAGTTCTACGTAAAAGGGTAGATATCAATCACTATCTGACTATATGTACCATTCAAGTCTAGTGTGTCTTAGGAAATAAGTATTGCCCAAAAGCAACCCGCCAGTCGGGTGCTGTGGCGTGTAAGTATGTAGCATGATTGAAAATAAACTTGATTGCAGGACCGAACCCAGAATTATGATCATACCATTCATCATTAGATCAAATTCAGAAGAAATTGAATCAAAATCCAATACGCGTAAAAACAACATGCAATTGCCCAGAAAGGCGACGAAATGATTATATAGAAAAGTAAAGTGGCTGATGCGGTGGAGTTAAAACGGCTTAGTACCGAGCGCAAAGTCAAAGATAATGAAAATTTGTCTTCTATTATGATATTCTTATTGCAAAATATAACAGCTCATCATTTGATATTTTCTTTTTGTTTTTGATTTTCAGTTTTGTACGGTTATGTCTATGCATGCTTTAATATGCGAGTTTGGGATAGTGAATTATTTTAACATGTAAGCAGAGTTTTATTTAGCTTGCTAAAACGATTCGATTTGTTTTTTTTTTCTGTCTAGTCGTAACATATATACCTTTTTTAAGGATGATTGAGTAAAGCTGATAATTATTCTTTTATTGACATTCACTTTTCATCGGAAAGATTATTTAAATTCTCAGCTAGGAACTGGTTTCCGGCTGCGTGAGAGTTAGTGATACAACGAATTAAACTACATTAGTGCATTATCATACTATAGCAAACAAACACACTATCTTCTCGCGATAGTACGCACATACAATGAACAGGCTGGACTACTGGCATGTCGTCATCGCGAGGTGATCGAGTGGAAAATATGTGTGCATATGTGGGTGAGTGTGTGTAGTAATAGTTAAAAGTGAGATGTTTCCGATGCTTTCCCGCGAAAGTGTATCGAAAACGAAATACTTGTTTAAAACTGATCTATGTAAAACTTTTCAACACATTGAAGATTATATTTGCTTTATAAACTGTACTCAACCTAAATGCAAAAACTGAGCCTTTTTACTATCAGCTAAAAAAAGTGTGTACTCGAAATGAAAGATAGTTTTTTTAATGATAAGTGTTTAAAATTTCGGATATATGGAGGAATCTAACCGCCCGTTCGATAGAATTGAGATCTGAGTTTATTTCATTCGTCACATACGCATGATACATGTGATTGTAATGTTTTTTGTTTCTGATTTTTTACACGATTTAATCGATTTACCCGAGCTGTCTGAGCGGTATCGAACGAGTAGTTACGGTGCAAACATATAAATGTATAAACACAACAAAAAACGTATCATAGTAGGGTCTGTCTAAACTCATATACACAGGAACAAGCAAGCCGAAAAAAGATACATTTAATAATCATATTTACATGTTCCTTAAAGCACGAATCACCTACTGTTAGGGTTAATAGCAAATGCAAACTAAGCACAGTAAACATTTCACTCGCAATGATGTAATTATGAAAACATGTAAAAAGAATGAAATATCTATCCTAAATATCAGTGATTTCATTCTCATCCAAATAATCGGAAAGCTGATGTACTTGCTACCCAAAGATGCTGCTGTAACCACTTTTTTTCATTCTATCACAATGTATTTTTATCATTTCTACATAATCGTAAATATGTTTGGACCAAACAAGCAGAATACTTGATATCTATCAAGCGTGCTAATACGATGGAAATGTTGCACTAATAAAGCAACTGCAGTCAAGTTTTACTTCACTGCAGATTTCTCATTTCCGTTGTATGGATAGAAGCACATATCAAATTGATGAACTAGAGAAAACATATTACTGCTAGAGGCTAACACTACATCCTACACCTTCACTTCATTTACAGCGCAGAAGACACGAGTAGGAAATTTAGCATGAAATTTCAGTGTGCATCTCGCATCTTGGCTCACGTGAGACAAGTGTTTAGCGGATCGACTGACTATTAGACTGAGCCCGATCGATCGACGTATTTTTAAAGTACAGAATATTAAACTACATAAACTGTTGATAATAAATATTCAACTGCAGATTATACAGTTACATGAGTTGATGGGATGAACTAAATCAAATTGAAGATAAAAATATTAACCATGCAATCGACACAAACGTTCCCCAAAGCAGAAAAATTTAATATAATAGTAGAACTTTTTACAAATTTAGCCTCGGTGTTTCCTCTAAATGTAATAGATGTGTCGTATGTATCTCCAAAATTTTCATCACAAAAGCCCTTTTAAGTACAGAAAGACAGTTTAATGATTTGGGGTGACGCTGTATTGCAATAATCGAGATACGCTACGAACAAGGGAACGATGATACAAAATTTGAAAGATAAAAATAATGGAAATGAGATGATACAGAAAACGACAGTTGGATATAAGAACAACTATATTACAGAAATCAGTGAGATTTAATGCAATTTTACATAATAATTATACAAATGTGCATGTGTACGAGCATGTGATTTATTTACACAAACATATGTAATAGCAAAAATATATGTATGTGTACAATGCATTAGCATATATTTATTACCATGCATATGTAATTTACGCAGTCTCTTCTAGAAACATAACTACATTTATACTTATACAAAGAAATGAAAACGAAAGCAACTTTCCTCTTTCCCCTTTTTCACTCCCACTGTCGCATCATCAATTCGTGTTTTAAACGATGAAGGTTTGTATGAGTTGCGCGGATGGTGGGATATAGGGTCCTTCCTTCTACCCTGGCGTAGGGAGATAATGTAACAGAGTATTGTAATGTAAGCATCTCTTGACTTATGCTATCGCCCATGCAAAACAGATTAAGTGAATACTGTAACAAAAGCAACAGGCTGATCCACGCACCCTAACTATATTTAGGATTGGCAGATACATAAGAAATAAACTTGATGTGATACATATGGAAAAGAACTAGAAATAAAGTATAAACAAGCAAACTGAACCTGTGTGTCTGAAGTAAAATGTGAATGAAAATAGAATCAATGCTAAACAGAATTTTATCTTTTTTTTTTTGGAAAGCCTAAAATAAACTGAAATGGTGTCGGGCAAAAATATTAAAGCAACTTCATGGGTATGTTTCCATTCTCTTTGAACGATGTAACGATTTTTTACATCTGGTCAAAATCATCAACCAGAATGAATGTCACTTTGACATTTGTTGTTATTGCTTGATTGCGGATTTACAACTGTCATGTGTGTTTTGGTTTTTTGATTGTGAGCAAAGCAGAAAAAGGTGGAAATCACGACATATACGACACAAAACACAATTTAGTACTGTACAAATCATCTTAAAACTTGGATCACTTGGGGTACGCTGCCAGAGCGTTCCATAGATTTACAGGCATCGAAGCGAATGAGTAAGTCTTCCGAACTCGTATCTCACAAGAACAAGAATTTATTTTCATTTTCCTTAGAAAAAAAACATCACATTCACGAAGGAAAGGATACACTATCAACCCGTTGTACAATCCTATGCTAGAAATCTAATCATACCATAGTTTGAAAATGGTTTGCGTACCATGCTTTATTGTACCCGTTCTGCTCTACCTGTGGCATAAGTTCGTCCAGCCGATTCTGCTCAAATACTGGAACCCTTGGGAAAAGAAGGACAAGGATGGGAACGTTATAAAGACCGAACCGAAAAACCCGTTCGATTGCACCGATGGAGTATGCCGGTTTGCGGGCAAAAAGTCAGCCACTGCCAAAAACTTAGATGCACCACTTGATACTACCGACGACATTCCCGATGTGCCCGTCGAAGTGAACAAGAAAGCTGTTTAAGCAATGCACTCACTTCTGTTTGTCGGCTAGCAACTGCTTATCACACCTATCGTTACAGCTGAAGACATAAGACAAGAATAAATGCTAAATTACTAGAGAAGAATCTAAACAATCTGATACGCATTTGGAGTTAACTTGGAGGCATGCTTAAATGCCCGTTTGAAACTTTCGGTCTCTTTTTTTTTCCTTTTTCAGTTTGATTGAAGGTAATAAGCATTTCATTTAAATCCCGATAAAAAGCTATGACCAATGAACAATTAATGAATTTATTTTCTGTACGAATCACGGAACAATAGACAACAGCGTCATCTATCGTCAATCCTGAGACACAAACCCGAGAATCACGATGAGACGCAACGGATCAATTGTAACGTCACTATTTATGCTGCACAATAATCTTACCTCTTCAGCAAGCTGCTGGATGTAATGAAAAAAGTTATGATTTTGCTATTGTATAGTTACTTTACATGCATTCTGCTGATTCTCAGCACCGCTGAGAGGGAGAGAGAGAGAGAGAGGGAGAGAGATTATTATTTCTTATTTTTTGCATTACTTTGTGCTACTCGTGTGTGCGTTATGTTCCAGCAAGCAACCTCACAACCGTCACCAACACATACGCAAGCGCAGACGCGGCGTCTTTTACACGAAACCCACACACACACACGCATGTAGCATCTCCAGGCGAAAGGGCAGCATCATCGAAGCAGGCAGCTCATTACCGAAACAAAAGTTGTTGCGGATGGGGTGCAGTTTTGAAAGTCTTCAGTCAAGAAGGTACCAAAGGACAAGAACGCAACAGCAACAAAAAAGCCAAAGCCCGCCCGGGTAATTGTATGTGTAGTGTATAGTGTACGGGTACGTGATTCATTTACACATTTTTGATTGCCAAGAGCCTGTTGGCATAAGTTGGCACGGAAAAGACAACAAGCCCACAAGGCTGTGAACACCAACGGTAGCCATCCTCACCAATCAGCAATCAAGCGAACTCGAAGCGGCCGGCATATCTCGTGGAATATAATAAAGGTAACCTTATTCTTAATGGTTCAGTAGAATGCTACGCACCGTGTGAGGCCCAAGGCATTGGTTCTAAAGAACTTAGCTTAGCAAAAGGTGTATGGAAAACTAAGCATAACAAAAAGTGTGTGGTGAGATTGATAAAGTAGCGCACGCCTTCCAGCATACGCCCCAAAAGTAAGCAGACAAACTTTTTCAATTGTACTGTGTTTTTAAACTAAACCCTCACACAGTGCCATGATTCAATATCATTCATTTTTATTGGTGCATAAAAACTGCAACACATTGCAAAGATCTGCAAAAAAAAATCATAATGTCATGCACAACGGTTCGGGAGAGAAAAGCGAAAGAAAACATCGAAAAAGGGTTCCGCCCTTACACCGGCCGGTTTTGCGTTTTTGGACCATTTCGAGAAGAAAAACGAAAACATTTTCCCTCTCGCCTCTCATTTTCTAGTGTTTTCGAATATAACTTTTCCATATAGCACGTTTCATAAAACACGATATGTTAGCTTAGTGTTTGTGTGTTGTACTAATTGTTTCTTGAAATTTGAAGCAATATACTATATTCTGTAAAAGCGCGTTCGAGTTGGTTGAAAAAAGTTCGACAGAGAATATGAGCGAGAGAAAAGACAAAGTGAATCTTAGCACTTGTCGCCCAGGACGATAAAAAAATAAGACAGTCGGAATACAGAGCCCTTTAAACTAGCACAGCTGTGTTTCAATCGTTTAAAACCCCGTTTATGTATTCCGTATTGCGATAAGAGAAGTTGTTTACATATTAATAGTTTTTCGAGTATGATTTTGCTATTAAAATATTAAATTCCTAGCTTTTGTAACAGTCAGAAGTAAATTTATTTCTGCGAGAAATTTAATCTTGGTTCGCTATGGTTCGATTCGTCTCGGATGATTAGATATCGTGCATAGTGTGCCTTTCTGCTCGCGCATTGTAGCATAAAACTTGTAGTCCATTGTAGATGGCATGCACTAATGGGAGCTAAAGGGGACGGCAGCGGGAAAGTGACAATTGTAGGTTGCTAAGCGGAAGTGTGCGTGCATATATGTATTTGATATCCTCAGTGCTAAACCAGCCCCTACAATTAAGTTTTGCGTGTGTCCGACAAAAGCGCACGCGCTATGAGAAACGTAAGGAAAAGGGTCACTGCTTTACTTCCAGTTTGAGTAAAGGGCGAGATGGAACTTCCAACTGATGACATACAATGAAATTCTTAATAGACACACACACACATATATATATATATAAAACACATATATATATATATTCCATAATTTCAATGTTTGCTTTGTTTTAATTTTCGACCGGTTTCCTCCCAGGTTTGAATTTCCGATTTAGCCATAAAGAAAATTCATCCTGTGTCATACACACTCGTGTATGTAAATATACACACATATATATATATATATATACATAACCACACACACACATACAAATATTGCACACAGTTACCGTAATCGCAATGTTTGCTTTGATGTATTTGATTTTTTTCCACGGGTTTCTTCACAATTTTGAAGTACCGATTTGGCCAGAAAGAAAATTAAACCGATGTGTAACACTTACCTTCAAGAAATTTCGAATGCGTCCGGTTTACTTACTCCCTTCATTAATATCCCGGTTGTGATGATTTCTCATTTACTCTTCTGTTTCCTAACTAGATACAACCTACTTGTGACAGAGCCAGGTTGCAAATATCAAGCCCAAAATGGCGTGGAGATTTAAGGCGTCGAAATACAAGAACGCGACTCCGATCGTGCCAAAACCGGAGGCTTGCATCCGTGATATTTTTGTCGGTTCATATCAAACCTATGGAAATAACATTGCGGCATCTGCAGCGTTCATCGCTTTCAACTGGGAACATGCTGGTTCCAGCTTGGCGGTACTTCCGATCGATGATTGCGGCCGGAAAAGCAAGACAATGCCGTTACTTCATGCGCACTCGGACACGGTAACATATCTGGACTTTTCGCCGTTTCACGACGGTTTGCTGGCAACCGGCTCACAGGATTGCTTAGTGAAGGTGTGGCACATTCCGGAAAAGGGTCTGGAGCAATCGATCTCGACACCGGAATGTACCTTCTCGACGAAGCAACGGCGCGTTGAAACGGTCGGATTTCATCCCACTGCCGACTGTCTGCTGTTTGCCACCGCTATTGGGTGTGTCACCCTGTGGGATCTAACGTGTCAACAGGAAGCGTTCTGTGAGTAATTTGCGAATCAAAGTCGACAGTTATTCGTTTATGCTAATTTACTTTATCGGTCTGTGTTCAGCAAACAACGAACACCCGGAGGTTATTCAATCACTTAGCTGGAAGCAAGACGGACGACTGTGCGTGACAAGCTGCAAGGATAAGATGCTTCGTGTAATGGATCCACGCGCAAGCACCCCGATTACTTTAGCCGCAGAGAGCCACCAAAGCATCAAGGATTCGCGAGTGGTCTGGCTCGGTGACCAGAACCGTGTTCTTAGCACCGGGTTCGATGCGGCCCGATTACGGCAAGTCATCATCCGCGATCTTCGTAACTTTTCAATGCCAGAAAAAACTCTTGAACTCGACTGTTCCACCGGCATCCTGATGCCATTGTTCGATCCTGACACCAATATGCTGTTCCTATCTGGTAAAGGCGATACGACGATCAACTATCTGGAGGTGACCGACAAAGATCCGTACTTAATTGAGGGGATCCGCCATTCGGGTGAACAGACCAAGGGTGCCTGTTTGGTGCCGAAACGAGCGCTCAAGGTGATGGAAGGCGAAGTTAACCGCATCATGCAGTTAACTTCCAATTCGGTCATCCCCATTATGTACCAGGTGCCACGAAAGGTCGGTAGAGAGGATGCTTTTGCGAAAAACCAACACATCAGTAACGGTATTTTTTTTCTGTACATTGTAGACATACCGTGATTTTCATACAGATCTTTATCCCGAAACGAACGGCTATAGGAGTGATATGACTGCTACGCAATGGCTCGATGGTGCCAATACACCAGTACCTAAAATAAGTCTGGATCCTGCAAAGCGCGAACTTGGCGACACACCGATCATTGTAGGTTCATCTTGCACTATTTACTGCGTATATTGCTGTAGAGATTCGATTCATTTTCCCTTACTAATGTTTGTATATATGTATGGGTCGTGCTTTAATTTCAAAATTTTAATGTTGCATTCAAATTTTGAACGGAAAAGCGCATACGATGAAAGTCGCGTATTTGTAGTAACAACTGAGTCGTAAATTTCCCTGTGCCCTTTAGCTTGATGTATCCGGCATCGTTCTGTTGCTGTCGAGAATGTTTGTGACTCTCTAATTTGTGATCGTTAATATCATACCCACTAAAACATGCGTACTCCTGTCTTTTCCTCTCTTTTCGCTTTTCATCTCGTCTAACTTATTTGCGCTGTGCACTGTATGAAAACAAACCATCTATATACCCTAAATTGCTAACATCCTTCCGAATATGAAGGTCCTCCGTGGACCACTAAACGAAGTGGTGAACAATATCGCGAACAAGATGCGTAATACTAAATCCTCCAACAACATCTCAACTGCTGACAAAATCGAGCGAGAAAAGGGAATCGTAAAGGCGACGTACGTACCAATCAAGGAGAAGATCAAACACATGGAACAACAGTCACACACGGAAAAATGTGAGTTGGAGCAACGCTTCAAGGAGATATCGGCGGCGCACAAAGAAAAGGACGAGGATGGGAACCCTCACCCACAGCCAACCAGCGAGAAGAATGGGAACGATAACCATCATCAACAGCGAGAAACATCTTCTTCGTCTTTCGATTCGGAGACGGATATGCGTGCAGGCGAAACAACGCCTCCGAAACCGCTGCCAAGAACTTCACGGAACAACTCAGTCTCGGAACAGCTATCTGCGACTGTGGGTGGCACCAACGAAGACGTAATTACGTCCGTGGTGACCGCATCTAATGTTGCCGTAGCTCCCCGTCCAGTTGCTAGACCACGCACTACCAGCGGATACAAGGTTAACAGGCGTGCTATAATCATCCATTCACACATTACTGCATACCCTATGTTGTCATTCAGTTGCCTGATTTCAAGAAAGCATGCACAAACACTAACATAACCCAACCTTAGCATATTAGGTTAAAAAATGCTTTATTTAGTTTTTTTTGTTAGTATATATTTCTAATCAAATTTTGTTTGCAGTATGGTGTTCGTAAGACCGATCTTTAAGTTTGTGCAATGTCCAAAACATACAATTTTATTCTATTTTTTAAATTTCAGCCACGCCTGGGCCCCAAACCGTTTTGCAGCTCGGGGGCAACTGGTGATTTCTCCTTCGACAAGGTGTTCAGCGTTCCAGTCGTACCTGGAGTAGAACCGGGAACCGACAAAGAAAGCCCATTATCAGCACCATCTCAGCCCATGATGGCAGGCGATGGCATACAAGGTGAAACGAATGGTAATACAGTAGCCATAGCACTGGAACAAGAGCTCAAACACAGCAGTCCAACCACAGCAACCGATGAACCAATGGACCAGTGCGACGTCGAAACACGTCAAATTCCACATGCTGAGCTACGAAAGGTGAGAGTAATGGAGTAATGGAACCTCCTGAAAACCAAACTTATATATTTGCTGATCAAGCGGCGGATTTATATGTTAGCTTCAATTGCAACTAATCAACCAACCATTTTTTTATACTTCCCCTCAACTAACCACCAATTTTTTACCCGGCCCACCACCCTACGGGACTACTGATTGCCTGCTGAATGCGCAACAGCCTGGTGAACAAGAAAAGGTTACATAATGCGCTTCAATATTTTTTGTGTGTGTGTGCGTTTTATCGTCCCCATTATATTGTTCACCATAATGTGAAATCTAGTTTACTTAGCTTTTAACGGTAGATGCCTGTAATTCTATTCTAGGGGAAATCTAATTTATATTTTTATTGTTTTGCTTGTAGATTTTCGAACGTCATACTTCGTCGGAATCAGTCGACCAGTTTGATTTAGGCTCAGACGATGCCAAAAATCAATTCGAACGGATGAGCGCTCAACGTACGAGTCTCGCCGAACGACGACGTATGTTTGAAAGTCGTTCTCAGAGCGTGCAGGACGAAAAAGCTAGCTCACCGACACCACTTAGGTAATTGGTTACTACATAAGCTTTTTTTCATTACCTCTTTACTGCATTTATACTGACACTGTCTGGGTCCCAGACGTCTTGATTCGCTAAAGGCCCGGGGTGAACAGAAAACAAGCTCCGATGACACAGATCTGATGCCTCCACCAAGTGCGGACTTTTTGCGCAATCGCAGCGATCTCTCCAAAGAAAACATGCCAGACATCGTGAAACGTAGCAACAGTACAGCGGGCGTTTCTTCGGCTGCTGCCGGTGCAAATAACAATGTGGCTTCCAAGCGCACTTCAACCGTGTTTGGACGTGTGTCGAAGTTCCGACACCTAAAGGGAACTCCCGGTCATAAGAGTACGCACATCGAGAACATTCGCAACCTAAGCCGCCAAATACCGGGCGAATGCGATGGCTTCCAAGCGAATGCCGAACGGGTTGCGGTACCAATCGCTGGGGCAGGAGGTAAAATCGCAGTGTTGGAACTCAACGATCCGGGTCGTCTGCCTGATGGTGTTATCCCGACGCTGGTCAATATCCAGAACATTATGGATTTCCAATGGGATCCTTTTGACCCGTACCGGCTTGCGGTGGCATGTGACGATGGTTCGGTTAAGATTTGGCGTATACCCGTAGGTGGGCTAACGGAGCCGACGAACGAACCAGAAGCTCTGCTGGTTGCCCATACGGATAAAATTTATATCATGCGATTCCACCCATTGGCCCAAAACGTGCTGTTGACCGCAAGTACCGATATGGTAATGAAGCTGTGGGATTTAGCAACGATGACGGAAAAATACAGTCTGCATGGCCACACTGACCAAATCTTTTGCTTCTCCTGGAGCCCATGCGGCCGTTACGGTGCTACCGTATCAAAAGATGGACGCATACGTGTGTATGAGCCACGCAAATCGACGCAACCGATAAAGGAAGGTACTGGTCCAGTTGGCACTCGAGGAGCCCGTATCGTATGGGCACTGGAGGGTGAATATTTGGTAGTGACTGGATTTGATAAGTATGCAACATTTTCTACAGAATTTTATTATCCATCCTCAGCAATTAATTTTATTTCATTTTCAACCTTTTTCATATATTTGCAGGGTCTCCGAACGACAGATCTACGTTTACAAGCTGACTGATCTCAACGCTCCTATGGGTATGGTTGGACTGGATGTTTCTCCTGCCATCCTGATGCCCTTCTACGACGAAGATAGCTCAACGCTATTTGCTACCGGCAAAGGCGACAGCACAATCTACTGTTTCGAGATAACCGACGAGGCGCCTTTCATCTGTCCACTATCTCACCATCGCTGCACGACACTTACGCAGGGCCTCAGCTTTTTGAGCAAAAACCACTGCGATGTGGCGACGGTCGAGTTTGCTCGGGCTCTTAGGCTTACGAATGGCACGGTTGAGCCACTGAGCTTTAAAGTACCGCGCATTAAATCGGAGCTTTTCCAAGACGATCTGTTCCCACCGACGAAAATGCTGTGGCACCCAACGCTCACAGGGGACGAATGGTTCGCTGGCAAGGATGTAACACCAACTCGAATCAGTTTGAAACCAGATGGCATGGATACTCGTTAGTAGCTGTTTCGCCTTTCCATTAGTGCAAGACAAAAGGGTTCAAACTTTTGTGTTCTTTTATTCTAGTGTCTTCGATTCAACCAACTATCACGACCACTCCTTCGAAAAAACCCGAACCAATTTCAATGCCGCAAGGAATACAGAAACCATTTTCAAAAGCTCCAGAGCATGTGCAAGAGCAGGTAAAATGGCACGAATTGCATTAAATATATTAAAACAACTCAAGAATGAATACTTTAAAAAATCCCTTTCTTTTAGATAAAAAATGCTGTCAGCGCTCGCATGTCTGTAAACAAGACACTCGAACAGGACAGCATGGAGGGCGTGGACGAAAAGGAGTGGGAGGAATAGATGTGGAATACTCCAATATTTCAGCTTTCCAGCTTTAAAAATATGCCAGCAAAAAGGCTGACGATTTCCGTTTTTTTTCCATTCCCATTCAAAATTATATTGTACAACACTTGCGAATACAACTGCCGAAGTTGTCGATCACACTATTATTAACCGATTTACAAAATGGAATTGGTTCATTCAATTTCGTTTCATTATTACCATGACCAGTCGCTACTGAAACATGAATATCGAAGTATGCATATTCCATTTGAGAGAATAGTGTACTCACTAATTTCTTACAATTTGCTAAAGAGTATTTAACAGTTCAAATCGAATGATTGAATAGTTTATACTATTACAAATGGAGACTGACAAAACAACCTCTCAATTTCCTTAACAGATTCCATGCATGACGAAGAATTAAATTGTGCAAGCAAAAGAATAACGGCAGTTATATAACCAAAAATCGACACTAGATCCTATATCTACTGGCACTTGCGCAGAACTGGTTCTTTACGTATGCATGCGTTAGTGCTTGCTGTAAAAGCACAGTTTTATCAAACAGATGCACTCTTTTTTCCGTTTGAAAATTTTGTGAATCAGGTGCATAGCATAGATACTGCCCTTAATAACCAACATATGGACGAGACATTTTTGGTACGATAGAGTATACACTTAATAGGTCTTATAAATGATGCATTTAATCATTTATTCAGTTTTAATAAACCTCGAAGTAAACTAACACACAACGCGATACACAACAACAAAAATGACAATATTTTGAAATTATACCTATGGATAAGCAAAAGAAAAATCGGTCACTAGTCTTCGCCATTTTCCATTTTTCGGTTTTTGAAACATCATTTACCGACATTATCAATTATGGTTGATGAATAGGAACAGCCAAACATGGATACGGGAAAACTAATCACTGTCGTCGTCTAGGGCAACGTTTTCTACTAAACTAACAATAAGAGCAATATGATAAATTGTGTCGGTGCCAGATTTGACCGTTGACCTTGTATCGCAACAATTTTTATAGGTAGGTGATAGAAGCGAAAAAACCCAAATTCGTCGTTATGATGAGGTATAAGGATGCTTTACGATTGCTTGCATTGCGTAATATTTGCGAACGGGTGACTCTAGCCCATTTAAGATAACAGGAAACATTTCATTTTGAAAGATGCAAAATGATCTACCTCCCCAACCGCATTTGTTGCAGAGCGTTTCTACTAAGCCAGCAGCACGTGTGCGGCTGCAGTGTAGATGCAGTAACTTTTTATACCGAAAAGAAGAAGCTTAATCGAAACAAGGCTAGTCAAGTCAGCTGAATGGAAAATGGTACACAAACGGGCCAATCAAAACTCGCACAATATGTAACTGAGACAACGTTGTTTGGACCTGTAAAGGGAACTACGGTTTGGCGATGGGACTGTGAGATGCGATATATTTTAGGACGGATATAATGCAATAAAAGATGAGGAAAAAGGCGTTAAAGAAGGATAAAAACTAGAAAGGCATACAAAAGATGTAAAAGACAAGCAAAGCCGTGCATGAAACTTAAGTACGAAAGATATCGCACAAAACATTGCAATTTCAACGAGGAGGAAATTCGAAATTATTTCCCCTTTAGCTTTTCTAGTTCATAAAACTCATACCCTGAATGCATTAATGGCAGGCAACTTCCATCGCATAAACGCTTATATGCTGTATATAAAATCACGTTTGTTTTGTCACCCTTTTCGGCGGTAATAGTAGGTTTGTGTTTTAATTTATCGGCAATTCAGTTTATTTTCTTTTCTTTTCTCTTAAAAATTGTGCTAAAATATTGTGATCAATTTGTAGCAATTAGTTTCATTTTACATGGATATTTAAGACCGACGGAAAGCGAATGAAGATAGGAAAATGAGAGTCAGACAAAAGAAGAATTATCGGTGCCATCTTTAACGCTTAAACTGAATGTAATTGATTTGGATAATCAAACATCTTCTTTGAATGTAGCAGGTGACAACACTTTCACAATTTGCTTCAATCTCTGGTCGCCATTTTCTTCAGGATTTGCATTCATACGCAATGAAAACCACTGCTGGTCAAACTATCATATATGATGTGTGTGTGTGTGTGTAATTTGGCTTCCCTCAAGGCGTGGTATTTTGCGTATTTAATTTATTTACTATATATTTCTATAAATGTATGGTAATTTTGTTCTTCATATTTCTCATCGATGTGTAACATATTAATAGTGTTTGTTTGCGTGTATGTGTGTGAGAATTCTAAAAAACTAGCTTCAGGAAGTTTCTATTTTTTTGTAGTAGGCAGCAGTTCAAATAAGCACAGTTTCACATGTCCACAGTTTATGTCCACATATTCTCATACACAAACACACACATACATGCACACACACACGTACTCATATACCTACCGATTACACACCAACCTCCTCTTGATCCAAATCTTATTTTTCGTTAAAATCAAAGAGACAAATAGCAAATCTTGATGGTTCGTGCATTTGACTGAATGTGTGAACGCAAAAGCAAAACTGGAGTGTGATAATCCAAAGAAAATGCCATTTTCTCTCGATCAAAGTTTGTAATTGCAGGGAATTATTTTGCCTGTGAGTGTCTTTGAATCTGATAAAGATTATACATCAGCAGCAGCCTCATTGTTTGGTGGCAAACGAACATCCTTTCTTGTACTCCCTAATCCTCTCTGTGCCCTGCCATATATTTCATTGTACTGGTATATATACATAGATTATAAAATAAAGAAACTGAAAACAGAAAACTGTATGTATCGACAATGTTTTCTTTCTAGAAGAAATGAAATGAAAGATAGAAAAGAAATGAAATAATCGAAAGGATATTTGTTAATCAGAAAATTTTCCATTTGGTTTGAATTTCCCAACCGCGTAATCAAATTCGTTCAACAGATGGCGCGCAACACACAAAAGAGCTAAGCTCATCATCGATTAGCTGCATTCCTACTCCCCTGACCAGAAAATGAAAGAGCGAGACAAATCGCTGTCAATAATGTCAGTTCGCCTTCCATTCTCTTACTTCCAACACACTCGAACGCATCGAATTTTGTTGACCAGACTGGTTACGGTGCCGACAGTGTTTTAGTTACTATTAAGCTCAAAGTTTATGTTTACCACTATGGCATTCTTTAATTTATTAAATCGGGTAGAATATGCGTGTGTTTGTGGCCTGTTGAACCCTCTTACCAAGCTTTACTTTTGTCGGCATTGCATGAAGCTGCGCTGTGGTTTCTGCGTTTGTCATGAGGTACGTATGAAAGGAAAAAAGTGGCCAGCCATGGATGATGTCACCAAGGTGTATGTGTCTCGTTTCTTTTCTGCAGGTTGATTCAAACTTTTGCTCCAACTGTCTAGAGAACATACCTTCGTCCGAGACAAAGATACGGAAAAATCGATGCAACACATGCTTTAACTGTCCCAGCTGCCAGCATACACTTTCGGTTCGTGCTTCAATAGCTACCGTACCGTTGAACGCTGGAGCAGATTCAAAGGAGAGTTCACCAGCTGCAGAAGACTCGCCGAAATTGAAATCCACTAGCAGCACACCGGACACACCATCCACAACTTCAACCACTACACCGTCATCCGGTGCGAAGCAGGTCACGAAGAAAATGTACTACCTGGCTTGTTTGACCTGCCGCTGGAACTCTCACGATATTGGCATTCCGGATCAGACGGCCGCTACCGGGCAGTGGCCAGAACCGGAATATCCAAATGCCACCCGATTCGCGCTCCTGCTGGAACATTATCAGTCGGTAGTATTGCATGAAAAGCAAGAGCGTCAGGAGCTGTGGCGTAGAAAGACTCCTAAGAAGAGTCAGTTTCCCAGCTTGACGGATCGTACTGGGCTGACCGCATCGATGGTGCGCCGTCAAATGGGATGGTCGGATGGCAAGGTACAGCTCAAAACGACACCGACGTCAATCAAGGAGTCAGCTGCATCCGAGGAGGTAGACGAACTGCCAAACGAGCTATTCCAATCCGAGGTTAACCTCAAGACGGTCACGACACTAACCCAACGCTTGGCACAGCCCGCCAACCAGTCGGCTTCGGTCAGTCAACTTTATCCACAACATAAGTTGCTCTCGATCAAACGTTCTCTGCGCTGCAGACAGTGCGACCACAACGTGATCAAGTCTGAGTACAATCCTTCCTCGATCAAATACCGAATTGCATTGTTCGCTGCTTACCACGTGCCAGATGTGCGCTTGGTGAGCTGTGAGCCGCTACAAGATGGTTCGGAAGCAGCACTTCTCTTGCGCATCACAAACCCCACGATCAACGAAATGACCATCACTATTATGGAGCTACCGACGCTCGAGGAAGAGCAGCTGATGATACAGGAACAGAAAACACTGGCATTGGAAGGCAGCGCGTCGTCTTCTGTAACTGTTGCATCTGCCGGTGTTTCGCATCCGTCATCACTTTCCAGCCTGAGCCCTGGTTTTGTGCGCCAGGGCACACTGTCTGAGGAACCAAGATTGATTAGCCGTGCTGTGAACGGAATACTGAAGCTACCGGACAGCAGCTTCATTATCAATCAACGAGACGATTCGGCGGAGTTTGACGAGGTCGTGCAGGGACATCAGGATGAACCTAAGTAATTAAGCATTACCTCAGAGCTTGCATGGACTTGCACTAAACCATTACATTTTTTTCACATTTTTTTCAGATTTGTGGTTTGGCGCAAAGCCAACCACGTTGTTATTCGACTTGGCGTGCAAGCTAAGCCAGACGTATCGAACGATGACGACGTAGTTATAGGGTTTTCTCTGCAATATACTTACTTCAATACAGTGGCGGACAAGAGTGTGGCTCCAGCATCAGCAACAATCCCAACAGCTCAAAGTGGCTCCAACAAAGATCAGAAATGGCATGCATTAAATACGCGCATATATGTAAATCTAGGCAAAGTACGAAGCGTAAGTGCAGAACAAATCCAATCAAATTAGGTTCTGATTGATCTGCTAAACACAACTGCATCTTCATGGTATTTAGGTTAGGAAGGCTTCTAAAAAGCGCATGCATTATATGCAGCATAATTTTCACAAGCAACTGTAATCCTGATATATTATGTACCCTTTTGGTTTTATTTTTTACCCAAGTTAGGATTTATTTATGAAATTATATTTGTTCAGTAATAACTAGCGTCTGAAGTTACTGTATTGTCCAGGATTTAGAACGTTTGCGCAAATATCACTGAACCACGTACGTTAAAAAAAACTATAAGACAAGTTTTTGATCAACATTCGCATTCATGTTGTTTATGAATTTAGGAGTAGAGCGGCACTTGGATGTTGCACTAATATTTATTTATTTCAAGCTGTTGACGGAATGTTACATATATGATACAACGTGTTTGATAGGCTGTGTGTCAACTATATGAATATCCGTTAAACGCAATTAATTAGTCACACATTGTGGTTAAGGATGAGATTGTTGTTCAGCTTTTAGAATTTTATGAACAAGTTCAACGCACTTGCGGCGTATTATTTTTCCCGAAGGAGTCAGCGGCATCTCTCCGATAAAGTATACTCCTCCCCGGAGCCGCTTATAGTTTGATACCTGTTCATCCACAAACTGCTGTACCTGCTCAGCAGTAACCGCGTCACCAGTCATTCCAGGTGTGCGAATTATAAGAGCCGCAGGCAGATCGGTTCCTTCGTCCGGTAGTCCAACTACACAACATTCAAGAACTCCTGGCAATTGTTTGATTATTGCCTCCAATTCTGTTGGAGATATTTGATTGCCTGCGTACTTGATGATGTCTTTCTTGCGATCAATTACATACAGATTACCATCCATGTCGAAGTAACCTATATCACCGGTACGTATCCAACCATCCGATCCCATTATATCGGTCGTCGCCGCCTCATTACCGTAGTACCCAGAAAAGGGGATCATTACACGTAACAAAATTTCTCCCGGTTCGCCGGGTGGCAGACCACGCTGACCTGTCTGATCGTCCACGATCCGCGCCGCAGCCCGTGCTTGCAGTGTACCGACACAATCATCTTTGTAGCTCTCACCGTCTGTTAGCGAGATTAGGCAGGATTCGGACATCCCGTATCCGATTTGGATAAGAGTATGTGACGGTAGACAGCTACGCAACGATGCATACAGTTGCTTTGATACGCGTGCACCGCCGCAGAGCAGTAACCGTAGAGCGGGAAGGTTCACTGTTGCCAATTGTGGTTCGTGCACGAGAAGATTCGATTGATAAGGGGAGAAGAAGGCGATTGTCACGCGATGATTCTCCATTATGTCAATGGCCAATTGTGTTGTAAACGGTTCGCGAGTGATGACACGCGTTGCCTGTGCAATCGTACCGATGATCAGCGAGGCAAAGCCGGACAGCCAGTAAAGCGAACTAAAGGCGAGCAGACAATCCGTCGGTGCCATAAGCCATAGTGATGGTAGATTGGCGATGCAGAAGCTGTGAGAGTAGCTTACACCTTTCGACAATCCGGTCGTACCAGAAGAGCACAAAATAACTGCCAAATGGGTAGAAGGATCCTCTAGTGTGGTTGGTCTAGACGAGTCGGATAGACAGATAGAAAGTGCATTAGCATATCGGGACAAATAAAAAAAAACTTAGGGTAAATAGAACTGCATTATTGGATGGATAACAAAGCTATCAAATTTGAATGCTCAGTTGTGCCTTTACTATATTTTACTAAATTTTCTATCTCATTGGTCGCAGATGGGGAACACAATTTGTAAAGGATAGTTTCACTTTCCGTTATTACCGTCAGGCCATCTACATGTCTTTGGGCAATACTCACTCAAATGAATCTTCAGTACCGGTTGGCTCTAACAGATCCCGTACATGACGATATCCATCGACGTTGTCTTCAAACAGTACATACTCTGGATCAATCGAGGCCCGCTTAGCAGCTTCACGAACCACATCCAAACTGTCGCTTTCACAGAATACAAGTACTGGACGCATGACATTGAACATGTGCGCAAAATCCGTAACGTTGAATGCTACATCGAGAGTGTTGATGGGGATTCCTAAGGCAAAGCAAGCGAACATCACCGGTGCTACGTGTTCGCCATTACGGGATGCTAGTGCCGCCATGGGCGTATCCTTGCCATACCCGAGCTGAGATAGATGCTGCGCGATACGCACCGTCCGCAGGTACATCTCCCGACAGGTTACTGCTCGACCACGATCAATGTCAGCATTGATTTGTGTGACATGCATTGGATCACTTCGCTGCAACATGGTAAGTATAAGCTGTCCAATACTCTGATTTATATTGTAAAGTGGCGGAGTAGGCAAACCGGTCCATATATGTGTTAACGGGTCATAGTAGCAGTTACGACCACATTTGATCTGTTTGCTAGCCATCTCACTTATAACGCCTCGGGCACTATATGTTCTCTGGGGTTTCTCCAACTATTGTGGCTTGTGAACTAAGCAACACTCTTTAACCAACTGATGCAAGTATCGCTTGGTTGAACGTTAAAGTTCTACACAACGATGCCACTCGAACGATACTGAATAACTGACAGATAATTAACTTATGAAGGACCAGATACGGACTTTAAGATGAATGACCCAGGAATACAAATAGAGATAGAGAGAGAGAAAGAGAATGAATGAGGCAAAAAGCAAGGTAACAAGAGAGAAGCATATCCACATTCTCCAGGTTTGCAATGTTATCCGTGTAGCATGCATGGATATGTTGAGCATGCACTCTCAGCATGAATAAATCTCCAAAGTCCAAACTATTCCAGTTTCACTTTATCTCGGGTTTCGTGCAAGTTCTCGTAAACCTTATATCTGATTTGTTATTTCTGTATCTCTCTCGCGTAAACCCGTTTGCCATTTGATGTATGATTCCCTAACAAGGAAATCGATCAATCCAGTTGAATCTTTCGGCGGTCAACGGTTGATCGCGTGTCTACCACGATATTTCGATTGAGGGGAGCCGTACTCAATTCTAACATGCACGAACAACCAATTAAGGTATACAAACGGGGTAACATCAGCGACACATTCTCAAGGTGAACCAAATCCCGATTCCTGGAGTTATTACGTTGTCGTGTCCGATCGAGTAAAGTGTACTGCTTGTTAATTATGGGCTCATTTTCAGCTCGTGATTAGCAGGTTGTAATGGCTAATACCATTCATAATTAACATTTTATTGCTGTGATTTTATTTTATCTAAATATCCAAATCATAGTCGTAGGATAACTTGCTTACATTGAGCTTCGACGCATCTCGTTATGTACGGTAATTGCTGAGTAATTCTGCAAACAATTCTGTTTCTTTAGTCTTCGGTTGGTAAGATACAGCCGAGAGCCGTACCGTGACTTTGGTATCTTTTTGTTGCATCACTGCGACCTTTGAGTCCGGTCATTACGCCGGTCCATGATAGGCGCAAAGAGGATCATCTCCGACAGGCCTTCCCCGACACACGGTTGAGCAATTTACAATTACGACTTTATCGTGCGTTGTTCTCGCAATGTTTGTCCAGCTTGATACGTCATGTCTCTTGACACGGTTCTCGTAACAGCATGAACATGTAAATAAAAGCTTAATGCCTAATTTAAATCTGTACAGATAGTTTCAGAAGATGTAGATGAGAGCGATTCGTCACTACGCTCTGTGGTCGGGTTGCCCCCCGTTCCCGGGAAAAAAATTGTCTTTACTTATCCGTCGGATGACGAATCTTCCAGAAAACAAACAGTTTCATCATTTCGGATATCAAGACAGGAACCTTTTTTGGTTTTGGTTTTTACAACGACGAAAAGTGAAGAGCATATCAGACCATATCAGCATATCAGCATATGCTGATAAGCGCTTATGACGTAATTAAAGAAGGACACGGAAGAGGGTGAAACGTGGAAGCGTGGTTAAAACATGTATATTTATCTTCGTACATATAATGATTGAATGGAACAAAAGCCTTTGTTCATACTAAATGTTTCTAAAACCATTATTTGCTGCTTACTAGAATTAATTATGAGAGCATAATATAATAAACACGAGAAACAATTATATATAATGTTTTTTTTTTGTAAGGATAAATACCCAGAACTATTCCTTCCGACACGACAATTCATTTTGCTCATTTATCTCATCTTTAGCGTACATTTTTGTTAATTAATTTTCCGCGAGCTTTATCTGCTAGTGTAACCAGATGTTTTTTTTTTAAATTCGAATGATTTGCGCAACATCGGGAACATAACTTTCTTCAGCTTTTTATGTTAAATAACAGCGAATATAGCAAAATTGGCAGATAGGGCAAGCTTAAACAATTAATCAATGTATCCCTCCCAGAGCAATAAAAAATGTGTGATTCTAACATAAGAAACTTCTACCAATGGATTCAGATGGAATCTACACTCTCTTTAAAGGACAGGTGTCTGATTCGGTTTAACTTCGTCGAAAAGAAGCCAAAGAATCGTTTCTTGTTGTTGATTGGGCCGCAACACAAATATTAGCTACGAAATGACGGGAAACGGTCGCTATTTCCCTTTCCAAGCAAAAAAAAATTGATTGGTCCTTAATTATGCCAGGACAATCCGTGTTAGGTGTGTGCGTGCTTGTGTTGGGCAAGAAGGGATATTGCGCACAGATCGTGCTACAAAGAAAAACGATAGCTGCGGATAGACGCGGGCAAAGCGTGACATTTCGGAAAAGCTTATTAATATAGAAAACTTTAACAAATAATAACAACTTTGCGTTTGCCCCAACCCATCTGCAATATAGTAGTAATCGTTCGTACTCCTTTCTAGTTCGGCTAGATTTCATTTTTGAAGCGTCGATAAATGGACTGCACGTAAGTGAAGACACATTTCCAGTCAGGCTTTCGCATTGCAACCATATCATCCACATCCAGTAGGGGCGCGATCCCGGCTTTTTCACTGCAAAACAAATAAAAAGCGTTAGAACAAGCTGCAAACTCGATTGGCGGAGTCCACTAATTTCTACTTACTCAGCCACTCGGAAGGCGAGGGTAAAGTTATGGCGACGCTGTTGTGGTGTTAGTTTGCTAAAATCAAAAGCGTCCGGCAAGAAATGGTGAACCAGCGCACAGAATGCCATTCCATCTGACCAGCTGGTGGAGAAGTTTTCTATTTTAACGTTCTGGAAGCAAGTGATGGACGAACGGAAAGAAAAACATAGGAAAAATTAATCAAACGTCGTTCGAGTATTTGTACCGACGGCAAACGGTAAAGCAGTAGATGAAAAGGTGATGAAAAAAATCGCAAGTACCGTCTACAGATTTGTTGTCTGGTTAGTTTCCGCATTTTTAACTGCTACATATCAACACAAAAACAAACATCAAACACGTTCAAGCCATCATAGGTTAATTCCATCATTTTTAATAATTATTGATAAACATATTGATCCTTCACAAAATACAAGTAATCAAACCAAACCCAAGATGTTAATATTAAATGTAAGTTACCATTCCAAAAGCCACAAACAAGTGATGAATATAGGGTAAATAACACATCACCGAGCGCCCCAGATCTGGGAAGTATTTTTATGGTCCATAGGCAGAATATGAGACCTGGTAGGCCAAATCGGATGATGGCGTTGATGACGTTCACCAGAAAAGCAGGGATACTTCATTTGATTGAGGTATTGGCGACGCTATACCGCCAGCGGTGCCGAGGGCTTCTAAAACTTTCTCATTTCTCCTCCATAAGAGATAATATAAAGTCTAATGACTCAAAATCTCTATAAACTATCCAATCAACTAACATTTTTTCCTTGATCCAGAAGCTCCAGCTATTTGTTGTACCTTAGCAGTTTACCTGTTATAATTAGATCTATTATCTCGTCTTGACAAATCTGTGCGTTAATGTTATCTGTGCAAAGTGGTTAAGTTTTAAAGATGTGCAAATACAAGGACCGAGATAATCATATAATGTATTTAGTTTGGAATCTAATTTAGATCTCACGATCACAATTCATGGTGGACACGACAGCGTGGCCTGGCTTACCACGACAGGGCCAGAGATCGAATCACATTCCCCCGTAGTGAGGATTGACTATCCAACTACGTGGTAATAATTATATGGGCCGGTATAACCTAGTAGGTCATAGGCAAGGCAAGGAGAAAAAGGGAAGAAGAAGAAGATTATGAGTACAAAACTAGTGGGCCACAGTGAAGCAGATATAGTGGTGTACACAATGATGAATATATCCAGAAAATTAGGCTATCCCAGTTTTCGTTGAACAATGCTGCTCTGGTTTTGTTATCAAGTTGCAACAAGCATGCGAAGGGATTGTAGAATTTATAAGTGGGAATTAGAGCCGCACTATCAGGTTCACTTAACCAAAGACATGCTTAATCCCGAAAACATCACTTGAAAGCATGGGAATTGTACGAGGATGGGGAAGCATGCACGAGAGATGTGGTTGTACATATACATTCGTACTTTGGCTCCAGAGTTGAGATAATAGATGCGAGGAAAAAGCAGACTCTAAGAGTAACACACGTTCGTAATGCTACTTGGAATGATACTTTTCCTAGAGTTCGCTGGTATTTAAGATGCAGTAAATATAGTGTCAGGATTTACAAACCGAAATCCGCTAAAGGATCAAACTGATCCCCATATCAAAGAGCGCACGAGTATGTGTATATGGGTTTGTAAGTGCACATCTCAACTCAACAACTGAACAAACAAAATCAGGCAAAGTACAATATGGGCATGAAAAGCACGGGAAGTAGGCAGTGAGCAAGAGAAAGAAAATTCGAACATCTTGACAGGAGAAAATTGTTATTGGAAGAAGGGCATGGAGAGAAGGCGTGGAATGGGGGGGGGGGGGGGGGGGGGGGGGGGGGGGGGGGGGGGGGGGGGGGGGGTTGATTGGGGAGGCTGGATAGAGCAAACAAAATGGCTGTACCTCGTATTCCTTCGTCTTCATCTGGCACCACTGCAACAATTGATCCTTAACAGTTGCGGCGCGACGATTCAATGCGGGATCGGTAAACTTAAACATGGGACCCATCGCGCCGGACGGTGTCGTCGGAGTTGGTGTCTTAGGGGAGCTAGGTGTTGATTCGTGGCCAGTACCGACAACAAAGAATGAAACACGGGGAAGGGAGTAAGGGGAGGGAGGTGGAGGATGGTAGTAACCAAAACGATGCAACGAGGCAAAAGAGCGAAGGAACAAAAGCAGCGAGAGAACACGTGTTGTTGGAGAACAAGCAGGGTAACGGTTTTTTGTAAGTTAAAATTCGAATCGGTGTGAACGTTTTCCGAAACCATGGCAGCAGATTGGAAAGCAAGGCAATCGATAGAGGTGTACGTTGTGATAGGGATGGATGAATGAAGGATGGAAATTGCACGATATAGAGAAGGGAAATTGTAGGTTCGCAGATGAAGTGTGACAGGAAAAGAGAACAGAAAGAGGAAGAGTTGGATAGAGAGTATGTGTAGGCGTGTGTGTGTGTGTGTGTGAGGGGGATAAAAAAACATATTAATAAACAGTTGAACTCCTTCATTTCAAGAGGTAAAGTCAAATTAGGTGAACCAAATAAAGTAGCAAAACAAAACCATTATGAGGTATGGAATTACGTGCTGTATCCATGTCGTACACGTAAACGTAAACGTTGTTACGTATTCTTCTTCAGTCTGATACTTAATGCTTAGAGATTGAGTTGGCGAATATCTAACAGGTAGGAGAGGAAGAGCGTAAAGCGAATTGCGCTTCTTGAAGGTACGGGTAACAATTCGTAAATTCCTGTTCCTTACATTAACAATTCGTAAATGTGCATAATAAATACTTGTTTTATAGAGCAGTGCTTCATGTCACTTGCTATCGATGAGATATGAAGAAGTGGAAAACGATGGATAAGGTTAGTTGTGCCTTGGAACAATTGGAACAATTTCTTTGGATCTTCTTTACTAAGACTCTGATTAATTACGGAGCTTCCTAAGATAGTATGCATAACTGAATGTTGTCTACATCTAAAAATTAGTCTACTTTTAGGATCAAAGTTGTTTAATTTATCTACCGACACCTGAATGCGTGTCATTTAATGTACTCTCCAGTGTCAATCCCATGTGTGTAATTATGTGTTTACTAGCCTTGTAAGTAAACATACGGTTATGTATCCCCGGACGGATGTATGATGATATCAGTTCGTTAATGCTCGATCATTAAACGTTTATGGGCAAATGACTTACAACCAAGAGGATGCAAAATAAAACGGTTTTAAATGTAACTGTTAGAGTAGATTAATGTGCGTGGGGGAAGTGCTGAACTACGCTAAATGCCATCTTTCGTTGTTCGTAAACTAAAATAAAAATTACTTATTTAATATGACAGACTTCCCATAATTTCGGTGTACTTGTTTAATCAACTGGTTTTGTAGTTTAATTATTTTTGTTTGTAATGCGACTTCTATTCGTCCATGGTAAATAGTTTATGAATAGCGATTTCGAACATAGTACTTACTTAGGAGGTGATTGCGATGAGATGGAATTTTGTTTGTCAAGCTGTCGAAACTTTGCGAAAGGTGACATCGGTTTTGGACACGAGGCAACTGTCTTGGTCGTAACTGCAATAAAGATAAAAAAAAGATTAGTGACTACGATAGATTCTACGATATAAAACAAAAAATTGATGCTCAGTATTTACCCGTGGTCCTTGTAACAGCAGAACCATCTTGTGCGTCCATCTTCGTGTTGGCGATAGTACGGGTAGTTGTTTGTTGGACTGTTGGTGTATCGTTGCCGAAAAAACGGAACCGAATGAAAAGAGAACGCAGATAGAAACAAAAACCAATTTCGTTAGTTTTTGAAGTAATATGTAGCAAATCATAGGGCAACCAAATAATTAGTTTGCTAGCTAGTACGATACATCCCTGTAGAGTAATCAAGGTAGTAGTCACACACGCAAGCCACATCTATGTACAGAATGTATGGACAAATTGGAACGCAACAACGCAAAGACAACACAAACAATGCTGATCAACAAGCAACACTAATTAGCAATTCGGCAAGGCACCACGTACTACAGCTAACAACAAAGGCTGTAGAATAAATTCACACTGCTTAATGGTTAGAATTGATTGGAATTGAACGAGATGGTGTTTGGTTACTTGGGCTGCAATAAGCAAACATAGGTACCACACAAAAAACTCAAATATCTACAGACTAGTACAGCAAACTACAGAGACACACATGTAGCAACACAATCGATGACGGAACAGCATGATATGAAAGGACAGTCGTGTTAGGATTCAAAAATCAATAGTTTCTGAACATCGAACGCTCTTTACTTTACCAGTAAAGTTGCATAATTTTATTCCAATACCATGTACGTTAGTAATTTTTGAGACGGGAAATAATAAAATAATAATTTTGATTGATCGTATCCGAAAAAAGGCATACAAATTTTGGAAACCAATTGTTTTCACACGCTACGAGCTATAAGACTTTGGAAAAGCTTATGTGACACTTTCATAATTGTCGGTCACCGCACCAAGTGCTTTGATGAACCCATTATTCATAATACTACATCTGGAATGAGGAATGGATCTTGAAGCAATGGAGGTGGACCATGTTGCTGTGCGGTGAGAAAGCACGCAATGCTTGAGCTGCACATTTATAAAACACAGTGACAGACGTAAGAAAAGCCTTCGGCATTGCGCCTGTACACAGCAATTACAACACAGCGGTACAGATAGTTGAGTTATAGCGTGATGTTGAGGTGACTGGTGTAGAGTGGTCTAGGGATCATTCGTCGCAATTAACTTGCAACTCGCAATATGGTGCATGAATCTCTAATATGGATATTAGCAAGTTTTGGGTTTTTAGAATATTAAACTGCACTTAATGGAGGTGAGCAACGAAATGTGGGATATTCGAAATGATCACGAAAGGGAAAAGAAAACCACAAACACGCAAAAAAAAAGAAAAACGACAGAAAAATGGCATATAATCGATCAGAAACTCACTGAAGTGGGTGTAATTGCACTGGTATGTAAAAGAAGGGTGCGATAACGTTCGTTTAGCGTTGAAATTGGAAGTTGTGGTTTTTGTTTTAATGTTTGGTTGCAATTTTCTTTGCTGGCACAGTTCTACCAGCAACTAAACTGCATGTCGTAGCAGCAGTAACTGTGGTATTGGCTTCTTGAAGGCTGACCAAACGACAATTCGTTATCGAGCTACGACGACGATTCCATCACACGATGTATCTGGGCAGTATTTCACAGTTTGCGGAACGATCGGCTAGTTGGGTAGTAGTGGTAGTAGCCGCAGCAGCAAAATGATGCGAAGACATTGCGTGGTAGATACACTGCTCCGCTCAGAATTTTAACACACTACAGATACTGCCAATGCAACTAGCATGTACAGCACTATCATTAAACAACAAATGCTCATACTATTAGATCAGCGAGGCGTGGTAGAGAGGATAGAGCTTACGTGACCAAATAATCGTAACATTATAGTGTACTTCGGTGAGAACTTCAAATGCAACCTGCGTTGGCTGCAATTAAAAAATAGGGCTTTCACTATCTATACACTCCTCCTGTACGATTAGACATCCAACACACTAACAGCTAGTCTTCCTTCGTTAACAGTTTTGTTTTGCAAATTTGCTCTTACAGCACTAAAGTAGGTTGTAGTATTCTTCGCGTACCGCTTTTCTTAAAGCGGCACGTGAAAACAACCAAGCCTTCACAAAATATTTGGAAGCAAACGAACAAACGAAAGCACAGCCGGGCCGGCGTATTTAATACTGCCCGAAGAAGTTCCGCGTTTGAATGCGGAAGATGTTTGGAATGCTTAACAGTCGACATTTACAATCGTTGAACAGCGTGTAACGTCGATTGTTTCTCCCCGAGGGTCTGAAGAGTACACGATACCCGTTCGTCACTCGATACTGCTGCTACTCTGGATGTGATTAAATTTCTACGCAGTGGATCAAACCCAACGTTAGACTGCAAACGATTGGTTCATTAGCTCCTCGAATGCATCTTCAACATTGTTTTCATCGAGCAGGGTCAAACTGCCGAGAGGGATATGAGGCATCGTACGACTTCGCAGTAAACCACCACCGTGCGGTTGAGGGTGATAAGCCAATGTCTCATCCGTGTAGCTTGGTACATGTCGTTTCTGTGAATGTAATGATGCTGCCATACCGTGCGGTACATAACTGGAGCGTGATGACTCCACCTGCTGATTGCTATTGCTGCCGTAGTAGCCCCCATTGTACCCCATGGCATAGGACACGGGCCGAATGCTGTTGAGTGGTGCTGACATGACAGATTTGTCACGCATCACCAGGTTCTGGTTAGAGGCTGTACGGGACATCATATATCCGTTGCTTTGATTGGTAGGTTGCCCTGCAAAGTACGCCTCAACAGTGCGCTGCTTTTCGGCACTGATTGGTCTCGACAGTTGAATAGAACTCGGTACAGCTAGCGAGTGGCTGGATTTGGTGCGTGCCAGCGATTGTTCAATGTTCCGATGCATCGGATGAGGCTGAACGTTGTTATATATCGCGTGTGAAGGGACCGGTGCTTGCGTATGATCTAGAGTCGGTTTAGTTACTTCCACCTGCGGTGCAACCATCGGTCGTCGGACCGATGCCGGTGTCTGTTCCCCAGTGCTCATCATAATGTGTTGTCGCGACTTCGGTGGCGTTGGGCTTTTTTCTTTGATTTTCTTCAACGATGATTGCAAATTTTGAGCAATTAGTGAACCTCGGCCGCTAGTATCGTGAGCATCGTTCAGGTGAGTTGGTCGCATAACGGCCGTGTACGTGGCCTGTTGACCCTGAGGTGCCTGCATCACCTTAGTCACAACGCGCATCTCCTGCGAATCGATCGACTCCAGATCATCGCAGTCGAACTCGTCATCATCATCGTTCGCCGATGAGTGAGGAGACAACTGATGCTGCTGCTGATCATTGCTGACCGTTAGATAGTTGATTTGCTGCGGATGACTGATAAGTGGTTGGTTGGGTATTTCTACTGTTGGATAAACGGCTGGAGTAGTCGGGCTGAAGACGGAGTTCGTACTCGTTAGTACTAGTGGTTCATTTTCCGGATTCGTTAGTGAGTCGCTACGATTCAACGTGAACGTGGATACGGATTCCGGTTGGGTGTAGTCGGTGAAAGTGAACGTGCCCAGATGTGATACCGACACGTCTGGTAACGAGGCTCTCTTCTCATAGGGCAGCGTTCCACCAGACAATTGCTGGTAGGTCAGGGGCTTCTCAGTGTACTTCAGCGAACCTTGATAGGTCAGCGGTTGCTGTACCGGTAGCGACGGTTTGTTGTGGCCAAACGAATTTGCTGTGAACTTGGTGGCGGCAATACTAGCAACACGACTACCAGCCGGCCCTGTCACTTCACTTGATCGTTTACCAACCCACGGTGCAGGTGGTGCCGGGTCAGCAATGCTGGAGGCATCCGATCGAGGTTTGTAGTTGAGTACGTTGTGCGTAGGTGTACGCTCCAACTTTGGCAGCGGAACGTATGGTGTTTCCTGATAACCTTGTGCCGCCAACGACCGTACCAGCCCCAATTGCACGTGCATCGGCTCAGGCTTAACTTCTGGCGTTTCCTTGAAGCCCGTGGCGACGATCTGCTTAACCAACCCGGTAGCATTAGAGATACGCGCTGGTATCGGCTTCACAACATCCAGCTCTTGCTGGATCGGTTTGAACTCCAGGTTGGCCGGCGGTATCTTTTTTGGAATTGGTTTAAACGCAGATGCTGGTGCATGTGAAAACTGGTTTACCAAGCTGCTTCCGGGAGACGCTCTCGGTAGTACCAGTTTCCCTTCAATGACAGGGCTACCGGTTGACGCATTATGGCTCACGGAGTGTGAAGTTGATGGACCGTATTTATTCATGGACTGCGTTGTTCTGGGGGACGCAGTAGTGGTAGGACCAACTGAAGATACTCTTGCTACAGTATTTGTGCTGCTTTTAAAACCTGAGGTTTGACCCGATGGAGTAACAGACTTGGCGTGCTGCTTTACTGATCCGACTTTAATAGTTTCATCGAACGAACCGCTTTCTGCCTGCTTCCAGAAGCTCATAGCCGAAGTTTTGGGCGCAGCACCATACTTTGGTGGTAGCTCTGAACGATCGCGCCGCTCCGCTTGCTCAAAATTACTCTTAAGATGATCGAATTTGTTCGTCCAATTGTTTGATCCGACATGTTCCCGCACCGGATTCGACCAAATTTGGCGTGACTGCTGGTTTTGCTTTTGCAGAAACGCCATGAACTTGAGATCGTTCTCGGTACGTGGTTTAAAGTCAGGCACGTCGGCCGGTGGTACGGACGGTCCCGTGACTGGCAGATACTTGCCTGATATCCCCGTTTGTCTGGCCGCTGCTAAGGTGCGGTTGGATTGACTTGGCTGCCGACCCAGCTGATCCTGTTTCACGTCAGATATGTCCTCGTGATCACCGTTCACATCGTCACTGGTATCATTCTGTGGAAGGCTCTTTGGTAGATCTATCGTGTTGGCGCGCTTCATGCGCAGCTTCTTGCTGGCATATTTGTTGAGCGGTCTTGCACTCATATCGTCCTTGTGCGTTTCGTGCATCCGGCTACCGTTCAGGTGCTGTTGCCGACGGGTCACGATCTGACCCTTCGAATTAACCTCATTGCTGTTCGGTTTTGTCTCACGGCTAACAATTTTCTGCACAGTGTTGACCACTATCGAGCTGGTGTGAGCGGGCTGATCGGCCGGTGTGATTTTATTGCGTAAAACCATTTGCTCGGCTGTTTTTGTCGTTTCACCCGTTTTGCGCTGTGCATGCCGCGTAACATCCTCATCCGAGCTGGAACCGTCGTTAAAGGAATACTTTTTTACCAGAGCACGTTGGGCAACGGTTTGCGTCGGTTTCTTAAAGGGTAACTCTGGCGGAGGCTGCTGTTGCTGTTGTTGTTGTTGTTGTTGCTGCTGCTGCTGCTGCTGCTGTTGTTGTTGTGCGTGGTGCTGATGATGATTCTTGGAGAGACGCTCTGTCGTCTTGTGCTTGTGCAGGTCGATTGGTTTCACACTGATAGAATCCTGCCTGTCATTCACAACACCTACACCATTACTGGGTGCCAGATCCTGATCAACGCTAATTGACTGCCGTATCAGCAGCTTGTCTTTGGATAACTTTGTACGCACCTGTGACGCTCCAGACGTAGGTATAGCAGCGGTCGACTTGCCCCCCGTCCCAGTCAAAACCAACTTATCGAGCGATGTCTGAACGTTTTGCATTTCTTTTGGCACAAACTGGCTCGGACGCTTCATTGCGAAGGCGGTCGCTGGCGCTGTCCCAGGATTACCACCGTTCTGCAAAGTTTGTGGTTGTGAAACACCACCAGCAGTAGCTATCGGTTCCGGTTCCGCTCTGAGCACAGTACCAAGCGATTGTTGCTTTTGCAGTATATACGCTTTTTCCGGTGACGTCACACACTGGTCGGTCTGGTGTCTGCTATCCATCATTACCATCTCCTCGATGAATCTTCTCGCGTCGGCAAGCTCCTCACGACTAACGCCCACTGTATGGCGATTACTGCGAGTGGTACGTCGCTTCGAGCTGAACCTTGAACTTCCGGCTCGGATGCGGTTCTGGCTTGTGTCCAACCCACCGGCACTAGCGATACTCGCATCATTTAGCCCTGCTCCTGTCATTAACTGTCCCTGCGATTGTCGTCTGTTATCGTACACATCCGTTGTACCACTAGCAAAACCCAGGTTGGCGATCTTGTCTGGTTGTTGCAAATCCTCCTGTAGCCGTGCGATCAGGGCTAACAGTGCCCTTCGTTGTTCAGCATCGATTTGCATCACCTTAGGCTGACCGCTCGGATCGGCCTGCAGGCTTGACTGCAGTCGATCTAACGCAGACGCTACCTCGCTTAATATGGTTGGTAGTCCATTTTCGACCGTTTCAGCGCCACCATTACCATTGACTGTCGGGCCATTAGTCGCTGCTGCAGAGGTTGCGGTGGAGGAATGAATGTTGCCGATGTCGTGCAACCCGGCAGCTGCCAGCAGTCGCAGATCTTCACCCGATTCCGTACCCGAATCTTCAACGGGAGGAATCTTCGAGGCGATCATCGCCACTGTCCCAAGTTTATCATTGGTGCTACTATTAATGTGACTACCACTACTACCATCAGTTACACCACTACCACCACTACTACTAACACCAGCCGCTTCGTCGGCATTTCCGGCGAAGGTGTTACCCTTGTACCCAAATGCGGCTGCATTGATTTTAAGCTAAACATGGGATGCAGCACAATTATTACTGTAAAGTGTGAAATGGTTACTGATTGCTGATTGCTATGATTTACTATTAAAAATACTTCGCAATAGGACATCATGTGTCATGCAGTCATCGAAACTTGCACAAAAGAGAGCAAAACAATAAATATATGATTTGTCACACGGAACGAATTTGCAATTAAATAAGGAAAATAGTACCAAACGAGAGGCCACGTACAGAGTTCAAGAATGTAGAAGAAATACAAGAAAATGTTGTACAAACCCTCCAAAGAAAACACACAATGAATGTAGTTAAGGCAAACGATTTCCCAAAAAGGTGACCAACAAAAACTAGAAGATAATAGCAAATAAACCATTCCGTAAAGTAACGAAACGAGCGAATACAGAACGAATAAACAGTAATAAACGACAGATACAAAATATGGTAGAAAGTAATAAAAACGATCAAACACGCGCGCACGGCCTCAAATCGCAATCGAACATCAAACATAAAAGAAAAGTAGAAAAAAATCTGTGCAAGCCCTGCGATAAGATCCGTCAGAAGGGAAATCTGTTTCTTGCGGACCATGGTCTTGTATGGTTTGTTTAATATTTTGTTGTTGTAATTATTGTCACTTTATGCGTATGCTGTTGCTAAGTAAACGGTGTTACGCCTTCGGCGAGAGCTGTGCCCACCATCAAGCAGAACAACTTGCTGCATTGATGAGAAACGAACAACCGAAGCGTAAGATATGGCACGACATACGAATCACAATAGTTTTGTGTAGTAACTGCACGAATATCTTTCTCCTGCTATCATGTTATGTGAGTTTTATATTTGTCCAAAGTTTAAGAAGAAAAATGTAAATGTTTTTGGTATTCAGAGTGTTGTTGCGCTGTAAACAGTTACTCTTGTGAGGAGGAGAGAAAAATGTGTAACAATAGCGGTTGATATAATATTGATGACGAGTGTGATTAAGATGTGCTACCTTCTTTTTCAGCCATTACTTGACGGATGCGGGCACGGATCTTTCGGCGATCGTCGTAGCTTGTAGCTGATTCCAACTGTGAAATAATTTTATTTAATGGTTAAGAGAGAGAAAGAAAGAGAGAGAGATGAGTATAACAAAATTTAATAATTTGATAAACCAACAAAATGCAAATAAGAGAACGAAAGATCAACATTGTACCAACTTACCAACTGTTTCAAAACAGCTTCGTCCCAATTATCGTCGAGATTGTCGACTGTTGCTTGTTTCGTCGGAGAAATACTTGGAGTGGCACCGGACGATTTAACCGATTGAGTTTTTGTGGTGGTTGAAGATACCTTGGACACCTGCATCGAGCATAATGAAAAAGTTTGTTTGTGTTATCAGGAAATGTCTCTAAATATCTAATACAGAAATCAACACACTTTTGTACAAAATTTGAGTTTCTTGCCATCGCGCACTACCCGTAAACCTACACCTTCTTACAATTCTGCTGCATTCACATTGACGTACGATATTTTTAGCCCTATTTCGACGGAACGTCCGTAATATCTGTCATTAGGTTGTGGTCGTAGGCAAATGCACACGTATAGAAAGGCTTGCTATGAGTCCGCATCTCACCTACCTCGTCACAGATACGGCCTCCACAGCATTGGTTTGACTGTCAATTTGCCTTTGCCATGGATTTAACGTATAGAGAGCACGCGTGCGTATACAGCTCTAAGTAAGAAAGTTGTCTATTGCAGCTATTTTTATCGAGACGTACTGACGATGACTCGAATTGCAACGGACTCTGTTACGTCGGGTTTGTGTATATAGGATGCCTGAGAGATTTTGAGGTACGATATGATTGTACCTGTACTGTGCACAATTGTATCTAGCAATCAGATGTTTGCCTCAGCACAAATCAATCGATTGTCTCTCAGTTGTAGAGCTAGCAACAGATATTGTTGCATTTTTAAAGAGGCGAATGAGGTCTATGAGACCCAAAGCTTCTATAAATAAATGAAAAAAAAAAAATTGTTGCATTTTTAATTATTACTATTAATAAAGGATAAGTCATATAAAACCATAACAGTCAAGGTTCACAATTGGTACTTGCATATTTTATAGTCAAACCAAACTACACGCACCAAACTAATACGAAGCGTAACTATAAAGATAGCGCCTGGACTATAAAGATAGCGGTATATGGACCCCAAACAGATCAAAACTAACAGAGCGAATTGTATTGGAACGCATCCAAATATCCCTAGATGGTCCGATTTCAGAAGCTGAATGTCTTTCAAAGCTGCCATTGGCGTCTATGTCTGAAGTTTGTACGCAGGAAAATAAGGGACAAATACTAAAGTAATGGTAGCAGGAAGCATCATCATCACATCAGAAAACAGTTTTATTTTTCTAATTCCAGCTGAGGTGCATATAAAGGTAATCAAGTACTTTTTTTTTTTAGGCCGAGAAGCGATAAAGGTAATCAAGTACTTTTAAGAAATTATTCTGTTCTTTATTTCATGCTACTTAACAAAAATAAAAGCTTTGTAGCTGTAAGAAGCGCATATTTTGCCATCAGCGAATAATAAATAAAGATATATCTTTCACAGCCGAACAGCAAACGTCCGGCATGTATGGTATGTCTCGCTTTGAACAGCCCACCCAACGGCATATCTGAGCCATTTGTAGGAGACAATAACTTGTACATGCAGCTATGAGTCAGGCGAATCCTGCAGTAGACAGGTTCATCTTAAAAATAGGTACAGAACCAACAAACGAGTAAAACATGTCGCAAGCGATGCGTGGTCGGGACAGCTCCGGTGCACTGTGCTAGTTTAACAAATCGTGTTGCCGTATTGTTTTTCTCTTTTAAGCACTACATGTCCAGCAGGTCAATGCACATACCTTTGGTTTTAGAAAAGGAAATTTGTGAGAATATTTTAGCTAAAGCAAAGTACTGCCGGAAAATGACCAAGCGAGTATTGAAGAGTAAATTGTGCTTTCCCCACAGTAGACTATTTTCTTCCCACCATCAACGATGTTTTGCTTTGGGAAATCCTTCACCTAATTCCGAGTGAATTCAAAGCACGCTCATTGATCGCCGTTTGAGCAAAACGTGCTGGTTATTTTGTAATCAATTCGCTGGTAGAACGGGACCACCAATTGCCATCAACGCCGGCTAAGCTGTGGTGAGAATATTTCTGATCAGCAGGCGTGAGCATAACCTCTGCCAAGGTTAGTAAATGAGCCGGATCGGAGACATACAGGACTATAAATACGCCTGGTGCGAAGCATAGGGTACACGTTTCTGTTCCAGCTACAGCTGCTGATGGGTATACGCGGATGGTAAAAACAAATGCGTGCGATAAACGGCGATCAATACACCCACTGCGAGTGAAATCTAAATGCTGCGATGTTTTCTGTGGCTACAAGATACAGATAAATATTGCTTCAGCTTTATATTATAACTCACATTGCAATGCAGCAAACAATTTATGCACCAAGGGTGTCATGCACAATCAGCTAAATTATTGTTACACACCAAAATTGGTGCGAGGGAGTCGAGTATCGTGTGTGTGGCTGTGTGCGTGGATAACACACAGCATTTTGTGCGCACGGCTCAACAGCAAAATGCACGGGGAAGTTGTTGGCATTATGTAAATTATTTTCCCCGTCCTTGTGTTTATTTGCGCAAATGTCTAGCGGTGTTTGGAGCACGTTTCGTTGACTATAGGTTTCACCACAGACGCATTCGCGAAACAATTCGGAAGGAAGTCAGTCAGTATTCTAAGATGTCCGTACGATACTCCAAAACATTATTGTTACTTTACAGAAAACTTCTAGAGGATTCTAAATACTAAAGCAGCAATTTTAGTACTGTACTACGGGCATCGCTCACAAGGCAAGTCGGTAATCCTTCCCATTAGTATTCCCCGGCTATAATGAACAGCTCCCTGCCAGCAGGTTAGTAGTATACAACGAATAAATCGTAACGAGAAAACGAGCAAACCCACCCTACGAGTCAGGTTCGGGGTTTCTTGGTTCGCTAGATCCACATATTTACATCCCGCACATTCTCTGGCCTTTCGTAACAGAAAATAAATCTGGCGGTCCCACGGGTGCGAAAATCAACTTGAATACCGGCTTGCGTAAAGCTTGCATGTATTGGAAAATACTTTTTCCTACTTTTCTTACTATTTTTGTTGCAAAATGTGATCTCACGCATGATTACGACACCTTAACAACTCAATACACACACGCAGATGGCAACACTGACCTGTTGAGACGGAATGACGAGTTTACTTTACCAACATGCTGACAGACACGCTAGGCACTGTTAACACACCGATCAACCGACATGGTCAGCCGCGACACCGGGTTGATAAGGTGGGATGGGATGGTCGAAGTAATCGACCCGCCGAATTCGTTAACGATCGTGTACACTTGCAACTGGTGTTGGTGCAATCCTTACACGGCAACACTTCCGCACTAATTCGTATTTGCCGTTTGTTTCACTGCCGTTACTTAGACACTAGTATTGCCGACAGACATAGTCTTGCGCACGGGAGGTTGATTGCAGGTTGTAGTTCGTACCACTATTACTGCCAACCCAAAACTTCTAACAACCATGTGCGCTCTGGTCCGGATGGAAGGAAGTATCGTCGTTGTAAAATTTCCCACTGGTTCTGGATGTTGATTGCAGCGCTTGCAAAGCAATGACTCTTGTACTCGATAATACACACTGAGATCCTACTACACAAATGTGCTTATACTTCTCGAAGATATGTCAGAGGATGAAGCGGATCACCAGCAACAATATACCGTGTCTTGTTTGTAACAGATTTTCCAACTAAAGTAACACTCATCCGACACACATAATCAGTACATGCATCCCGTTTCGGTTCTCTAACTTATTTACAATATTCGGTGTAAAGAAACTGTACTGCTAAATCCTCTGATAAGCAGATACACTTTTCTGCTGTATGCTCACTTTCCTCTTTCTACTTTACTCATTGAACAAGTTCGGAAATAACGTAGAGCGGCTGCTGTTTGTAGCACTTTTGTGTGCCGGTATTTTTTCCGGTACTTGTGCGGATTCGCGAACTCTCGGAAACAGGTGCGTACACGATCAACGATAACGGACGGGACGATGCTCAACTCCGACTGTTGCGGTCTGTGTCTGTGCACTTCGGATCAGCCTAGCTACGATTTGCTACTGCGCCTGCTCGGCCACGCTCAAACGCGTCTGGTGGTCTTACAATGCGCACGCGTCCAATGGTCATCAACTCGCTTTCCACCTGCCACTTTCCACTACCGTTCTTAACCTGTGCCACATTTTCTTCTTTTTGCTCAACCTACGCGTTCATCCAACCGTAGGTGATGCGTTCCCGGATGCCACGATACTCATTATAGGGTGGGAGGGTGGCTGAAACGGAAATAGGGTTTTATCCGCTCTATCATACCATGATCCTACCATATACTCATATTATTTGCCACGACGTAGTGGCGAAAATGGAAATGTATCTTGTAGTTGATAGTAATCGGCTTTCATGAGGAAGAAGCTGATACACCGAGCATTATGTTGAGGAAGGCATCCGTCACTGATGAAAAAAAAACAGTCTGGCCAGTTGGAATAATGAACACATTGAAAATATCGTAAGCACCCGACCTACTCCCACAGCAACAGTCTAGAATGAAAGACATCAGCACTAACGTGTCGACCTTCGGTCGATATCCCTATCTGTTGGTGTGTTTTTTTACTTGCAACTAATGACGACTCAATGGATGTACGGCTGGACAGCACGCTTACCTCGAGAGTACGGGCGCGCAAACGCGAAAATTCTCGTGAGGTTTAAATAACCATATATGGCTGGCAACTACATTGCATAGAGCTCACCAAGCAATAGCATGTGGGTAGGCCGCAGTTCTACGGTGGCGGTACCAGCCAGATTGCGTCTGTGGATCAAGCGATTATCTGTCAACAGTATGGCTGTCCAAAATGGGTGCAAACTGCTCGACGGAATGTCTACGAAGAAAACGAAACTTCCAGACACTAAGCTTGTGTTTTTTTCGGAGATCTGTGCATCGTTGAGCATTTAATTATTACCGTACAATTACACAGAAAATCAACACATATTAGAACATTTGATTAAAATACTGGTTGTTTTACATTGTAGTAGATGTTAAAATAAACATCTATTACACCAGGAACAGCACGACTCTCCCCTGCATTCCCACAATTTTCGTCTTCGTTTCGCAGAAAAGCACGCAATTCGTTAGTATCGTTGCGCTATATTTGAATACATCGATTTCGCAGTAATCCCATCACTCGCCTTACAAAAACATCCATATCTTCCGGGATGCAGTGTGGTTGTTGACTGAGCATCAGCCATGTGTGAGCACATTGTTCTTTCCAACCAACCAACCAACCAACCAACCAACCAACCAACCAACCATCAACAATGTCCACGTGTGTTTGAAGTTGCCTTGTTTCTGCCGAAACAATTTTTTTTTTACTACGCTGACATCTATCCAGACGGTGGGAAATAGCAACACTCAACAAGGTTCTTGTCATGCGACCAGTGCGTGACAGCAGAAAATATATCTTTGTTCTTGACCTGTCCATGTTGCAAACACTTCTGATTTAAATGTGTCACAGGCACACAATTCTAGCGGAACGGGGACGAGTGAAAATAGATCAGTTCGGACGATGCACGTAGAATCTGATTGTGAAAAAGTCATTCTCAAACGAAATTATATTGAAAATCTGTAACTGGACATCATTCCCTAACTTTTTCAGGTACAGACTTTGTATGACATAGAAGGAAACATTCAGCATATTTAATAAGAAATGTGCTAAGTCTTTGTCAGAAGTATAGAAAAATTATTGCTATGTAATGTTTAATGTAGGTTTAATGAACTAGTGATCGATGCTTGACAGACGTCACTAAATGAACAAGTGTGAAACATTTCGTGCTTGGTCTGCCAAAGTCTGCTTAGGAACGAGGTTTATATAGTTTAAACCTCTAGGAAAGGATCACCGATACAATCACAGACTGGAAGTGTGTGAAGGTAGCATATGTAAAAAACCATAATATATATATATAATGTTAAGGAAACCAATAGTTTTCCTTTTCCCTTGATTCCTCATCTGGAAAGAAACTGTAATGTTTATAGTACAATTACTTGAAACCCATCTAGAAATTTCTCCCATAAACTCTCTTCAAAGAAAATGTGATAGCTAAATATAGAACAAATGTTTCTATTTTCTCAATAACTACAAACAGTGCATCCGAAAGGGTCACGCATCTCAAATAAGTCCATGCTGGTTATATGCATTATGGGGCGGCCCGGTGGTGTATCCGATAGCGAGAGGCGAATGAAGTCTCTAAGACCCAAAGCCTCTATAAATAAACGAAAAAAAAAGTATCCGATAGCGGCGCCGGTCTTCACACGGCAGGACCGGGGTTCAAATCCCGGCGGACCGCC